>SJYA01002940.1:828852-939768 GCA_006410615.1 Neotragus moschatus | reverse complement strand
AGGGTGGTGTCATCTGCATATCTGAGGTTATTGATATTTCTCCCAGCAATCTTGACTCCAGCTTGTGTTTCTTCCAGTCCAGCATTTCTCATGATGTACTCTGCATAGAAGTTAAGTAAGCAGGATGACAATATGCAGCCTTGATGTACTCCTTTTCCTATTTGCAGCCAGTCTGTTGTTTCATGTCCAGTTCTAACTGTTGCTTTCTGATCTGCATACAGATTTCTCAAGAGGCAGGTTAGGTGGTCTGGTATTCCCATCTCTTTCAGAATTTTCCACAGTTTATTGTGATCCACACAGTCAAAGGCTTTGGCATAGTCAATAAAGCAGAAAGAGATGTTTTTCTGGAACTCTCTTGCTTTTTCCATGATCCAGCGGATGTTGGTAATTTGATCTCTGGTTCCTCTGCCTTTTCTTTTTAAAAATTTTTATTTTTACTTTATTTTACTTTACATTACTGTATTGGTTTTGCCATACATTGACATGAATCTGCCACGGGTGTACGTGAGTTCCCAATCCTGAACCCCCTCCCACCTCTGCCTTTTCTAAAACCAGCTTGAACATCAGGAAGTTCATGATTCACGTATTGCTGAAGCCTGGCTTGGAGAATTTTGAGCATTACTTTACACCATACTTAATTCTGTTTCTATTACATACCAGTTTTCCTAGGTGTGATTGGACAATATTATTTTCATTCAGTCAATTAAAAACCCAAAGAAAATAGATGGATATTAAGGAGGAGGTTTGAACATCAGGCTTCCTTGTCTCTTTTTTGTTTGTTTCCTTTTGTATACGACCAAATCTATATTTTCATGAGCAAATTAAATCATATCTGCAAGTCCACAAATGCAGAATTTGCATACTGCCCTAATCCTAGATCCTTGGGAAAGCACTATATTAACACCAAAACCAACATATAAACAACTTGGCCCTTGGTGTCTGAATTAGCCAGTGGAGTTGAGCACCATCCAACTTCTTACTGGAGTAGCTCCATGTATACGGATTTTTGAGCCATGCTTCTAGGGCCATCTTCAAACTGCCAGGAAGCTACCCCCTGAATCTCCCCACAGTCTAGTTACCAGACTGTTTGAGGGTAGCGTTTATATCATCCTTGTTCATATGAATTTATGAGTTGTGGCTCAATGCAGGTTTTAGAGAAACAAGGAGGATCTCTGAAAGGAACTTCTTATAAAGTTAAATTGCCTGTACAGACAGCAACATAGGGAAACTAATTATACCTGTTTTTTGAAAGAATAACTATATGAGTGTACAAAAAATATTGACCTCTGGTAATAGTTTTATTGTCTGTAAAATGAGAGTTTGTTACTTAAGATAAACCCTCGATCTCACACATTCATAGCCGCTATGGAACACAAATGTATTTCTTTTTTATCATCACCATTCTGTTGCTCTTGGGGTTGAGCAGTATAGTTTTTGTCCATATAACGTGAAAATAATCATAGAGTTTGAGCAAGAGAATTTAGTAGTTTAAATCAGTTATTTGATAGACTTTAATGGTTATATGATTACATTGTCTATTCAATTTGACCAATCATACAAGCTTAGCAATTTCAGAGAAGATAGTCATAGTATTTTTAAGTGGACTGTTAATAATTCAAGGTTCTCAACCCCTTTGGGGGATATGTTGGTATTATACTTAATATTTCTCACATATTAAAGATTTTCATTTCAGAAAGTCAGACTGATGAGAGGATCTTCTGAGTGGGGAGGTGGGGAAGAGAATCCCTTCCTCTCCTCTTGCTGGAAAATACGGTAAATTAGAGGGGAAATGAAGAGTCTATAACTGATTGAAAACTCACCTGGTATGACTTCAAAGGCATCGGAAGTCCACAGTTCCTAACTGGGAGTTCTTGAACTAGGAACTTCTAAGAAAGAGAGTCTGGACCCTTTCTACACCACTCAGTTTCTTCTTCATCCAGTGCTCTATAAATGCGAAATAGAGACCAAACTGGAAAAGCGTGTGCAGACAAAACCATTTAAGCTGTGTAAGCAAAACTAAGTCTAGCTTATTTCACGAACGTAAGCAAGATTTAATTTAGATTACTTCTTGTAAATCATGAAAGAAACTTAAGTCGTCTTTCTGAAATGCTATGAAGTAATCACTTTGAACCAATCCCCTGCTGTCTGGTAACCCCCGCTGTCAGAACCCATCGTTGTGAAGGTTAAACAACTCCCTCCTTTCTGCTCTTTATGCCATGATGGAATCATCCCTCTGAGCCTCATCTCAATTTTGAATCCTAAAGCTCCTGGATTGCACACTGTCTTTATAGGCACAAAAAACTCTAACTGAATGCTATTTTACCGTTCTGGTTTTAATTGTTTCAGTTTCTGGAGTTTTGAGAGAAGGAAATGTGGCAGGAAAACACAGCGAGGAGACGTGACGGTTGAGCTAGGATGAGTAATCGGAACGGTTTTAGGTAAGGATGGAGATGCAGCTGAAGCTGAATTGTAGAGGATTTTGAACGAAATGCTGAAGAGTTTGGACAAAGAGCTAGACGTTGAAGAGTCACTGAAAGTGTGAGCAAGAGAACTCTGTGACCGAACTGTTCTTAGGGATACTGACTGGAGCAGCAGTGTGTTGGGGGTCTTGGAGGAGCAAGAGCAGAGACTGGGAGCAGAGCGGAAGGTCCCGGACACGATCAGATGGGAGGTGACGGGAGCTTGGATTGACTGTGGGTGCTTCCAGTATGAGAAGCGGGTGATAGCTGCTAGAGATGGGGTCTAATTGGAATGAAAAGCATCGGTGCTTACTCAGAGAAAGGCCGGCGGAAACTCCAATGAGAAACTTAGGTTTTTAATTTTGTTTCCTTTCTTTTTGAGAACATTGGATTTTTATTCTAATTAACTTATTTTTGAGGAGCTTGAGTTGTTTCTTTAAGATCTTTTATTAAAATATTTTCAAGACCTTTTTAGAAAACATTTATTTATTTGGCTGTCTCCAGGTCTCTGCTGTGGCACGTGGGATCTAGTTCCCTGACCAGGGATAGAACCCAGGTCCCCTGCATTGAGAGCTTGATATCTTACCTACTCGACTACTAGGGAAGTCCCAGGAAGCTTGGGTTTTTAATCTGGATCACCAATAGGATACTAATGGCATTTGCAGAGATGAGAAGGTGAGGACCAGGAGTAGGTTTTGGGGTGGTGGATGGGTGGGCAAAGGAAACGATGGCTCCTGTCTTGGGAATGCTGGGTTTGTGACAATGGTGGAACACTTGGTGGAGGGTTAGGATATGCAGTGAGAGCGGCCTGGGAAGTGTGGATTTGGATTTTCTAAGAGGAGAGTTGAAGTGGAAACTGAATTGAGGGATGTAGGAGACTGGCATGTGCCGACGTGCCGTGTGGCCACAGTTTAGTCCAAGAGACAGGTCAGATGCCGTAAGCACTGTACGACAATGTATATGGGTCATGAAGATGCTCACACAGGAGTGAGGAGAGCTGCCTGCCAGGAAAAGCCAGGCGCAACGGTAGCTGGGCCTTGGAGCCCAGAAGTTTGCCAGACTTCCCAGGGAAGGAAAAGCATTGCAGGCAGAAGAAAAGCACATACGGAAAGTGGTGGTGATTTCGTTTGTTGGGGAACGGAGTGGTGAGAGGTGAGAGAAAGGAAACGGATACTGTCGAACGTCTTCTTTTTATTACACGGAGGAAGAGATCCCAGAGTGGAGGGTGGAGAGGGTAGGAAAACCAGCCAAACTTGTGAGATCCTGAAAGACACAGTCAACAGTGACCCAGCTGGCTGGAGACGGAGGTGGGCTCCGGGACCCTGGACTTCTTGCCTTTGCTCTCTGCCTTCCTCTATAAAAGGAGGTTAGCACCCGGTCATTTCTGAAGCCCTTTCCCACTAAGGTTCCGTGTGCCTCTCCAACTTTGGGAAGCTTTCTTTTCTTTTCGGGTCACATTGAATAATTTAGTGTTCAAGTAATTAAAGTCTAATTGGCAACCTGTGACCCGGAAGAGGTAACACACTTCCTTACAGGATCTGTCTTGCTCTGGGGGCATAGTTCACAGTACTGGGAGCACTTCCTCATTAACTGTCCTCAGGGGCCTCCATCCAGCAGCTAGTTACTGGGGTGGGAGGGAAGTACTAATGTTTATAAAGGTCGCATTGGAAAATTTTCTGAAACAATTGAACTGTAAAACATGTGTTTAATATTTATAGCGCTTGGAATGGAAAAGATACTTTTGATCATCCTCTTTCTTCCTGGAGTTTAACCAGCTCCTAGATCTCTTGGGAGAGCTTCTTCTCAACCAGAAAATAATGAGACATTGCTATCTCAAGGGGGCCTTGTACCATTCCTTGTGATTTAGGTGAAGGCTTGATTGCAGCGCATGTTTTCTGATCCTGGTAATCTTAAATAAATAATACAAGCCCATGGCATTAATAAAAGCAGTAATTCTGTCAAGGATCCTTGCTAACTTCCTAAACTTCTGAGGGTCCGGAGCTGGTGATTTATGAACGCTGCTGAATCTGAGCTGTGGTGTTTTTTAGGGGATTCGTTGGGAGGTATGCTTTTAAGGGTGATTACCATGTGTCAGAAGGATGCCTTAGCCCCGTTGACACTGTGTGCTCAGTTTTATTTAGAGGTCAAATGGCAAGAGAATTATATGTGAAAGGATATCCTTTCAACATTTACAAGTAGAAAGTAAACATAACGTGCTAAGCTCAACTCTGAGTGGATGTAATAGTCACATTAACTCTGTGTACCTTGCTGTTTGCAGGTCATTTGAGTTCTACAGATATTAATTGTGCTTCTAACACACCCCAGTGGGGGACTGACACACACACGTCTCTGGGCCTGGCATGGTTCAGTTGTTCCCTATTCAGTCACTCAGTCGTGTCCAACTCTTTGCGACCCGATGGACTGCAGCATACCAGGCTTCCCTGTCCTTCACTATCTCCCAGAGTTTGCTGAAATTCATGTCAGTTGAGTCAGTAATGGTATGTAACTATTTTATCCTCTGCTGCTCCCTTCTCGTTTTGACTTTAATCTTTTCCAGCGTCAGGGTCTTTTCCAGTGAGTCAGTTCTTCACATCACGTGGCTAAAGTATTGGAGTATCAATTTCAGCATCAGTCCTTCCAATGAATATTCAGGGTTGACTTCCTTTAGGATGGACTGGTTTGATCTCCTGACAGTCCAAGGGACTCTTAAGAGTTTTCTCCAGCACCACAGTTCGAAAGCATCAACTCTTTGGCTCTCAGCCTTCCTTACGGTCCAACTCTCACCTCCGTACATGACACTGGAAAAACCACAGCTTTGACTAGACAGACTTTTGTGAGCAAAATGATCGTCCGGTGCTGAAGTGTTAGTCCATGACTCCTTGAAATGTGAGGGAAGAGCACCTAACAAAGCCTGGGAGGTGAGGGAGGGAGGTGAGGGAGGGCAAGAATGTCTTCCCTAAGAAGGTCTTGCCTGAGCTCGATCTTAAATAATCAGCTGGGTTTACCCAGGTCAAACATGAAAAGAGAGACAGCTTGAGAAAAAGGAGGTTGCAGTAGTGCAAAGTGGGGGTAACAAAGGCCTTTTGGTTGGAGCAGGAAGGACAGGGGCGATTGTAGTTGGTGGTGCCAGTGCAGCACTTTGAGCTGAGAAGGTGAGGGGAACAGGCAGCTTGCTAGTCTGACGACAGTTTTCTCTCCCTGCTAGTAAATTTGCCTAAAATCTGCTGCTCCCCTGAAACGGATCTGGAATCTTGAAAACTGTGTGTATGTTATTCCCTTGTCACCCAAGTTAGACTTCTACTGAACATGGGCAGGTGGTCTCCCTGCCTTCTCCCCAGATCTTGGCTCCTTCTCCAGTTCTAGAACTGGAACTTGGATCAGCACCCCTTGCCTAGGCCAGTGGGTTATGCCCACCGCCCTGCCCCCTAGACTGGCCCCAGATTGATATCACCCCATTAGCTAAGATGAGTCTCCGTGGTTCTTGACCCAGACACTCAAAAGGTGCTCGGGAAATCTCACCGGGGAACTCTCCCCACCACCTGCGACTGGGTAGATCGTCTGCTTAGAAACTAAGCAGCCATTTCATGCTTGATCTTTCTGCAGCTCTGGAGTTTGGCGATCTGGGCGGTAGCTTCTTCTCCTTCCCCTTTGCCCTGGTTAGTTTTCCTGCTGCCGCCAGCCTCAGTGGATGTTTTCAGCTCTAAACCTCCCACTTACTTGTCAGCTGATGTTGAGCTGGTAGGGTGCCTGACAAGGCTGAAGCTCTCTAGAACTGGCAAAGGTCCATTTCCAAATGTCCAGACATTTCTTTGGCCTACTTCCACCCCAAACTCAACTCTTTGTGTGGCTGGCAATTTTATAAGGAAGCATTCCCTAATGTGTGTTTGGAGGAACCATAAATGTTGCAGACAACACCTTCATTCTTGGGGATTCACAATAATTATTAGCATATTGAAAGGCTCTGGAAAGTTCTGTGGTCTAGAAACTCTGCTAATTTGCCTTTGATAATTTTAAAATAAAAGTCTCCCCTGCTAGTAATATCTATCTAAATGCCCAATCATTGAACATTTAATGAAACACACTTAGGGAACCTGGTTTGAAAGCTTTACGATTCTTTTCCAGTACTATTAACCAGGGTGGTAACCTTCCAAGTAGGAAATGGAAATCCATTGCAGTATTCTTGCCTGGGAAATCCCATAGACAGAAGATCCTTGTGGGCTACAGTCCTTGGGGTTGCAAAGAGTTGGATCTGCATTAGTAACTAAACAACAGCAGCAGCAGACCTTCCCAGTTGGGGCATTCCTCAAGGACTGGAAATGTTGCCATCTCAAATCAAGTTGTAGCAAATTCATGACAAGATTTGCTGGGAAAGTGTCTGCAGAGGCTGGAGGTGTTTAGCAGACAGGTTGTTTGTGCCTGACAACATTGATTTCCTTTTCTTCTGATAACAGCCTCAAAATTTCCTTAGAAAATTCCATTTATAAGGCTGAAGTGTGCCCCCACCCCCACCCAATTTGTATGTTTAAATCCTAGTTGTAGGTTATCCCAGAATGTGACTATGTTTGGAGATAGGGCCCTTTAAAGAGGTGATTAAGAGACTATGAGGTCAAACGGGTGGGCTCTTATATCAGTTCAGTTCAGTCGCTCAGTCGTGTCCGACTCTTTGCGACNCCAATTTGTATGTTTAAATCCTAGTTGTAGGTTATCCCAGAATGTGACTATGTTTGGAGATAGGGCCCTTTAAAGAGGTGATTAAGAGACTATGAGGTCAAACGGGTGGGCTCTTATATCAGTTCAGTTCAGTCGCTCAGTCGTGTCCGACTCTTTGCGACCCTGCAGCATGCCAGGCCTCCCTGTCCATCACCAACTCCTGGAGTCCACCCAAACCCATGTCCATTGAGTCGGTGATGCCATCCAGCCGTCTATCTCATCTTCTGTTGTCTGCTTCTCCTCCCGCCTTCAGTCTTTCCCAGCATCAGGGTCTTTTCAAATGAGTCAGCTCTTTACATTGGATGGCCCTTATATGACAGGCTCTTTATGAGAAGAGCTTAGGACTTATGTAAACACAGAGAAGGCCACATAAAGAGAGTGGACACAGACAGTCACCTACAAGCCAAGGAGGGAAGTCTCCAAAGAAACCACCTTGCTGACACTTGATCTTGAACTTGTCAGCCTCCAGAACTGTGAGAAATAAGTTTCTGCTGTTCAAACCAGTCAGTCTGTAGTACTTAGTTATGACAGCCCCAGAGAGCTACTTCACAGGTAAAAGTGAGGCTGATCCCATCATGTGGGCCATCAAGGTATCCACCACGGTCCATGAGAACAAGGTCTCAAAACGGTCTGCAGTGACTGGCTTTGGACTGGTCACATGACCCAAAATAGGTCAGTGAGCCCCAGAGGGATCCTCTTCCCTCGTGTGTGTGCCTGCTCAGTCGCTTCGGTCCTGTCTGACTCTTTGCAACCCCATGGACTGTGGCCCGCCAGCCTCCTCTGTCCATGGGCTTCTCTAGGCAAGAACACTGGAGTGGGTTGCCGTGCCCTCCTCCAGGGGATCTTCCCCACCAAGGGACTGGACTCCCATCTCTTACATCTCCTGCATTGGTGGGCAGGTTCTTGACCACTAGTGCCACCTGGGGGGTCCATCCTGTTCATGTAATTGTGGCGTAACAGGTAGGAGGCTGGGCTGGAAGCTGTCTTTCCTATGATTAGAGAGAGCTGCTTGAGAACAGAGCCAGAGAAAGGAAAAAACTAGCTGAGAGTAATGGAGTCAGGCTCCTGACAGAATCATCCGGTAACGAGCCAGATCCCTGGGGCCTTCTGGGGATGCCCTTGCCCTCTAACCTTTGCTTTAGCTCCTCTCTAAGGTACCTAGACAATAGCATTTGATGCAGATTTTCTGAATTGTTTTGCAGATGTAAAACGCCTCCTCCTCTCCAACAAATGGATGATGCTGACTCTGTGAAGACCCTGAGCAGTAGCCCCAGACCTCCTAAGGACGGCTGGCCCCTGTGACCCCACCTGCCACCTCACCGTCAGTCATCCGGTGCAGAATTGAGCGCCTGTCAACTCCCCTCCCTTACCTGGTTTTTAAAAAAGTGATTTGCTCAAAACCCTTTGGGGAGTTCTGGCTTTTCAGGCGTGAACCACCTTTCTCTGCTCCAAACCTGTGACGGTTCACTTTGTTTGGCCTCACTGTGCGTTGTCCACATGAACTTGAGTTAACATTTTTGGGTGCCTAGACCTAGCCATACCTGAGGTTTTCTGGCCCCTGGACTTCACGGTGATATCCCCCAACACATTCACTTTTATTTTCTAAGAGATTTTGAGTTGCAAAAGAATCCCAAATGATATATAACAGTAACAAGGTAGTTTTTGAGAAAACACCATCAGCGTTACCTTTGTATCCTTGCTTAACATGTCCCTTTCTGAATGTCTATGTAGCCTGTTCCTCTTGAATGGAATCTCCTCAGAAATAGTAGTCTTTGTTTCCTGAAACGTGTGAGATTTTTTCAGATGAAACCCCTGATGAATTCAGTTGTGGTTTATCCTTTATAACCCATGCTACTGTGTCTATGGTGGTCTGGGTTTGTCTTTATTGATATCACCAGCTGTAATTTGCAACCGGGCAGATAATTTTATTAATGCAAATCGCCTCACATTTACAGCAAATGCTTTAAAAATTATGATGATGTCATGATTAATAAACTGAGTCATCATTAACAAAAATCCTTGGCAAACAATTTTCCCACTTTTTCTAGTATCCAGTCTGTTGGATAAGCAATTTTCATGATTATATTCTAGGGTTCACTATGCCTTTGAAAATAAGCTGAAGGTCCCCCAAAAGCCAAAGATTTAGGGCATAGGAATGGTCCTCCATCCTAACAAATTCCTGGATGGCAGCAGAGAGGAAGATGTCTGTGAACCCAAGGAATTCCCCACCACTTTCTGTCCTGAGCCCTCACCTCCTCCCACTGGTTTGTTCCTGAAGCAAGTGTGGAGGATGAACCTCCGAAGACACATTTGGAAAATCCAAGATAAATTAAAATTCATGCAAGGATTTTTTTTGACGCTTTACCCATCATTGTTAAGTGAATATGGTCCGAAAACTTTGTCACAATAAGCTTCCTTCTGAAATGGACGTTGCTTCCTTTCCTCGTATCAGTCTGGAAAGCTGGCATACCCTTCCCTTGGTGAGGCATCCTGGCACCTCTAGGTGGCATTCAGCCAGAGTTCAGAGGTGGCGGGCTGCATCCAAGCCGCGGACCAAGGAGAGACGCACAGGTTCACGTTGCTCTCCTCCCCGACAGGACCGTCCACATCTCCAGGGGAAAACAGAGTGGCTGGAGGTGAGGAGGGGAAACAGACTTTTGGTCTTTTTTTTTTTTTTTCCCCTCTCTAGTGGTCATGCTTCTGTCTTAATGATCTCCCCTGTGCATTTTCAGATTCTCAGTTCTTTGCTGTCCTCAACGGTGATTTGGTAGGGCAAGATGATGTGGCAATAGTGGTAAAGAACCTGTATCCCAGAGCAAGAGACCCAAGAGACAAGGGTTCAGTCCTTGGGTCTGGAAGAACCCCTGGAGGAGGGCATGGCAACCCACTCCAGGATTCTTGCCTGGGAAATCCCATGGACAGAGGAGCCTGGGGTTGCAGAAAGAGTCAGACATGACTGAATGACTAAGCAACAGCAAAGTCCACGTTGCAGAGCCTGGCAGAGAACACCCACTGACAAACACTTGCTCTTTTCAATACTGTTATTATGACCCACAGATCTGGTACCTTGTGGGCACACGATAAATGTAAAGCTGATCCATTTTACTTAGCGTTCATTGGTATTCACGTGTTCACCTTCTCACAGACTAAACAGAAGCATGAACTATGTCATTTTCAACCTATTTAAAATCAAGTATACGGTTTTCCTGTGAACCGTTGACAGCATAATGCTAAGCAATCCCATGACGCAGTTCAAATGCACAATATTGAAATGAAGGAGGTAGAAGAAAATTGCCAGTTTGGGAAAGGATTCATATACATGGAAAAACAAAAGCACCGAGTTAAGAGGGGGAAAAAAAGTATATATATATTGAATCTTTTATAGAGAAAATGTCCAGGGCTTGGATAGCCAGACAACTTGCTTCATAAATTAGTTTTATAGAATTTTTGCAAAGTGCTAAAGCAATTTAGCGTCAGGATATACTGATTCAAAGAAAAATAAATTAATAAATTTGAAATCTTCAGGCACCTATATTCAAAGCCCGCTAGGCATTTTAATAGGAGATAAGTAAGAACCATTAATCATGGTTTCCGCACACTTTCTCACATCACCCTAGGCAACTGTGGCTGGGCTGAGGAATGGTACTGAGAGGGAGAAGCTGCTGGGACCGGATAAAATAGTGATATTATCTACAGTGTCTACACTACATTTTGTCTACACTTTCGGTCTCTTAAAAGTAAGTACAAAATTGTACCTGTTGACAACTTAATTTTTTTCACCTTTTTGCTCTCCCCTTAGGAAAAGGTGATAAAATCAGTGAAACATGCATTTCTGTTCTACTTGCTTGGCATAAGTTATTGGCCACCCTGAGCCAGAGAAGCGGGGTGAAGCCCACATGTGCACTGGCCTGATTTCTGCATTGACCACCTATCTCCCTTTCTTTTCATTTTGTTTTTAAATCCAGAGTAGTTTCTTCTCTCTCTTTTAAATATTTATTTATTTATTTGGCTGCACCAGATCTCGGTTGTGGCAAGCAGGATCCTTAGTTGTGTGGCATGTGAACCGTGAACCCTTAGTTGTGGCTGGTGGAATTTAGTTCCCTGACCAGGGATCGAACCTGAGCCCCTTGCATTGGGAGCGTGTGGAAATCTTAGCCACCGGGCTACCAGGGAAGTCCCAGCATAGAGCTTGTTTCAGTCTAAGTTTGGAGTCACAAAGATTATTAATAGAATCCTTGGTCTTTCTAGAGTCAGAGACTGTTTTGAGAATCTAATGAAATTATGAATCCTCTTCCCTCAAAATACACAGACCTCTAAGATCTATGAATGTCCTTATGAGACCCTCCATGGATGGTTCCTCAGACATCAGGCTTACATTGCCAAGCAGTGATAATCATACAGAGGACAGAGAAGGATTTCCTTTTTTTAAAAAATGCTACCTAGAAGCAAATTAGTCTCTCTTTAGTCTCAACTCTTATAAATCACTTTCCCCATCAAGTTTCTGACGTTTTCTTACACTGAAGTTAAAAATCAGCTGGATTTGCTTCCAAGATTCAAAGACTGTTCAGCCACATTGGTAACAGAATTTCATCTCCCCCATCCCAAGTAAGCCTTAGAAACAAGGTACATTCCCTTATCAGAAAAAAAAAAAATCCTACCTTTCCTTCTTTAAATGCTGTAGCAATGAAGTCAGGAGCTTGCAGCAGCTCCGTCCTTCCCACTTGTCTCGTGGTTCACGCGGACTACCTTGCGGCCTTGGACCTGTCCCTCTGCCCTTGAGAGTAAGCTGAGTTCTATTTCCTTTTTCTGTAAGTGTCTCTTTTCAACAGAGGGTTGGGGTCAGATTTCCAGATATGATTTGAGGACTCTTGTTCTACTATTTAATTTAATTAACTTCTGCTGTAGGAAACCTCCTTTCTGAATGAAGTAATTGGATCTTAAACATGGGCTGGCTTTGTAATTTTAAGCATGTCATTGAACCTTTTTTAGGAGCCAGTTTCCCAATATGTCAAGTCTTTAAAGTTGCTGGAAGTCTAACATTCCATATTTTTGAAATGTATTTTTGTACATTACGTGTGTGTACATTGCCTCCGCTCAGTTTAGTCGCTCAGTCGTGTCCGACTCTTTGCGACCCCATGAGTCGCAGCACGCCAGGCCTCCCTGTCCATCACCAACTCCCAGAGTTCACTCAGACTCATGCCCATCGAGTCAGTGATGCCATCCAGCCATCTCATCCTCTGTCGTCCCCTTCTCCTCCTGCCCCTAATCCCTCAGCATCAGAGTCTTTTCCATTGAGTCAACTCTTCACATGAGGTGGCCAAATACTGGAGTTTCAGCTTTAGCATCATTCCTTCCAAAGAAATCCCAGGGCTGATCTCCTTCAGAATGGACTGGTTGGATCTCCTTGCAGTCCAAGGGACTCTCAAGAATCTTCTCCAACATCACAGTTCAAAAGCATCAATTCTTCAGCTTTCTTCACGGTCCAACTCTCACATCCATACATGGCTACAGGAAAAACCATAGCATTGACTAGATGGACCTTACTCGGCAAAGTAATATCTCATCTAGGTTGGTCATAGCTTTCCTTCCAAGGGAGTAAGCATCTTTTAATTTCATGGCTGCAGTCACCATCTACAGTGATTTTGGAGCCCCCCAAAATAAAATCTGACACTGTTTCCACAGTTTCCCCATCTATCGTGGGTCACAATAAACTGCGGAAAATTCTGAGAGAGATGGGAATACCAGACTACCTGACCTGCTTCTTGAGAAATCTGTATGCAGGTCAGGAAACAACAGTTAGAACTGGACTTGGAACAACAGGCTGGTTCCAAATAGGAAAGGGAGTACAAGGCTGTATATTGTCACCCTGCTTATTTAACCGGAGAAGGCAATGGCACCCCACTCCAGTACTCTTGCCTGGAAAATACTATGGATGGAGGAGCCTGGTAGGCTGCAGTCCATGGGGTTGCTAAGAGTCGGATACGACTGAGCAACTTGACTTTCACTTTTCACTTTCATGCATTGGAGAAGGAAATGGTAACCCACTCCAGTGTTCTTGCCTGGAGAATCCCAGGGATGCGGGAGCCTGGTGGGCTGTCATCTATGGAGTCGCACAGAGTCGGACACGACTGAAGCGACTTAGCAGCAGCAGCTTATTTAACTTATATGCAGAGTACAGCATGAGAAATGCTGGACTGGAAGAAACACAAGCTGGAATCAAGGTTGCCAGGAGAAATATAAAAAACCTCAGATATGCAGATGACTCTACCCTTATGGCAGAAAGGTAAAAAGAGGAAATAAAAAATCCTCTTGATGAAAGTGAAAGAAGCAAGTGAAAAAGTTGGCCTAAAGCTCAACATTCAGAAAACGAAGATCATCGCATCTGGTCCCATCACTTCATGGGAAACAGATGGGGAAACAGTGCCTAGACCTGGCTATTTTTCTAAGTGGTTGATAACCTATGAAAGAAAGCCAAATGCTCAAACACATCTCTTTTTTTTTTTTTTGTACATTTTAAAACATATAGAACCATTTTTATTCTTGTCCAGGTAGTCTTGCCACCCTATTCAAGCATCTAGAGGTCATTAGCAAATAATTCACTTGCAATAGCAAGTCTTTAAAATATTTTTGAAAACTTTGTACTTTCTTTGTATACATTCGTTTAACTACATAAAAATAAAATGCAAAGCATGAGTAGTTACACTATGATGAAATTTGAGAGAGACTCTGAGTTTCTCTAGACCAGCGGTCCCCAGCGTTTTTGGCACCAGGAACTGGTTTTGTGAAAGGTATTTTTTCTATGGACTGGGAAGGAAGTGATGGTTTCAGGATGATTCAAATGCTTTCCATTTAATGTGCCCTTTATTTCTATTATTATTACATAAGCTCTGCCTCAGGCCTTCAGGTATGAGATCTTGGGGTTTGGGAATCCCTACAATCTAGACCACTAGAGTCACTACTACGCTCTCGGCACCTCACACTGCATGTGGCACATAGTAGGTACTCAATGAATGTTTGCTGAGCAAATGAAAATGTCTAATAAACTGATGTAAGTGCCTGCTCCGTCCCTCAGTTGCATCCAGCTCTTTGCAATCCCACGGACTGTGGCCCTCCAGTCTTCTCTGCCCATGGGATTTCCCAAGCCTGAGCACTAGAGTGGGTTGTCGTTTCCTCTTCCAGGGGATCTTCCTGACTCAGGGATCAAACCTGCATCTCCTGTGTGGGTAGATGTATTACTTACCACTGAACCACCCGGGAAGCCCAATAACTGATAAGGTACAACAATTATTTCTCGGGTTGAAAAATTAGAAATTGGAGATGGGTGGAATTCAGTGTGAGAAGATAGAAGATGAGTTTAAAAAAAAAAAAAAAAAAAAAGATGATTCCAAGAGTGGAAAAGATCATGAACTTGTAACTGCTTTTTTGGTCATGGAACTTATACGAGCAATGATTAAAAGGGGTGCTGACAGAGAAAACATTATTTTTTTTTCACAATAAGTAATTTTAGTTTTTTGCTTCCCAGGTGGTGCTACTGGTAAGGAACCTGCCTGTCAGTACAGGAGGTGTAAGAGATGTGGGTTCAGTCCAGTCCCTGGGTTGGGCAGACCCCCTGGAGAGGGGCATGGCAACCCACTCCAGTTATTCTCGCCTAGAGAACCCCATGGAAGGAGGAGCCTGGCGGGCTACAGCCCATGGAATCGCAAAGAGACATGATTGACGCGACCTACCAATTTTGCTTTTTTTTTAAACTACACAATGCGTCTTATTCACAGTTTAGATTAGAACCCTAAACCAAAGACTGAATGACAGTCCTTTGAATGAATGAAGACTTGTGTATTTATTTTTTTAATTAATTAATTTTTTTATTGAAGGATAACTGCTTTACATAATTTTGTTGTTTTTTTGTCAAACCAATACCTGTAGCACCTCAAGCCATAGGTATTAACTGAAGCCACCAAGAAAACCTATGATCTGATCAAAATTATTCTCTTGTATGTCTGTAAGTATTATCTGCTTTAGGACTGTCCTCATTTTAAGGTCTTATTTTCTTTATGAAGTCTATTAATATTAATCTGCAGTTGAAGATTTTTAGCCCAGATAACTAACTCAGTTTAAAATGTATTTGGTTACAGCTATTGAAATACCTGTCTGAAAAAATATGAGCAAATATTTGCTGGCATTGACTAAGATGCTCTGTAATGACCTTGGACGCACAGTTGGGTTTTTTTAACCTCCTTCCACTCTATCATCATATGTTTGTTAGATGCCATCCTCATAGTTGCAAAGTGATTGCTGTAACTCCAGTCATCACATGTATGTTCAAGGAGGGAAGATGCGTGTGTGGTCTGGGGAAAGGACAAGCCAATTGTTTCAGTCCCCTCTAACAAATGGTAATATTTTCCTAGCACATGAGTGGACATGCACGTATATCTCAGTGGCTGATGGTTTGACAAATCTACCCTGGATGTGAGAGTGGGTGGAGAATGACCATCCCACCTGGGGCTAGACGTGTCACTGCTTAGCAACATTTGGGATCAGTTGACAAAGAAGCACCAGAAAATGGAAACAGGTTGAGAAACCAATTATGCTAGCCACAGTCTAGAAAGATGATGGGAATCAGAAGAATAAAAGCATACATAAATACATTTCTCTCTTATTTGATGTTTAAAGCTAGTCTTACTTCCTGTAATTGCTTTGAGTAGGTGTTACTGCTTGCTTGCTTAACTCAGGAGAGCACTTAGAGTAAATAATGATACAAGCTATGCTTAATAGTTTAAATAACAATGAGTCAGATGTTTCCTGTGTTGCAATTTTTTTGCATACATGAATTTTAAATTTTATGCAAAATCATTATTTAATGATTGTACTAAAGTTGTATACAAATTTGCCAACTTGCACATGTACAATTTTGGAATGAAATCCCTGTCTTTTGGTTAATGGTCAGAAATGAGGATACGGCAATGTTTTA
The DNA here is from genome assembly GCA_006410615.1 of Neotragus moschatus. NCBI lineage: Eukaryota > Metazoa > Chordata > Mammalia > Artiodactyla > Bovidae > Neotragus > Neotragus moschatus. The sequence continues at coordinate 923,631 of SJYA01002940.1, read as the reverse complement.
TATGTAGAACTGTTCAGGGGAAAATAAAATTTTTTTTTCTGCTGTACATAAGTCAAAGAAATGGGGAATAAAGGCAATAAGGAAATTGAAAATTGTTTCGATAGCATAGGATGACAAAGAGGATGACATTTAGACTGGCAACAGATAAGATTGTAGCAGGAAGAGAAAGAACAGAAATTTAAAAAGTGAGGCTGAAGTTCTCTTTGTTTTTTAAATTAAACATTTTATTACAGAGAATTGCAAGCGCATGCTAAAGGAGAGAGAACACTGCAATAAACCTGTACCTATCCATCACCGGGGCTTCACAGGTAGCTCGGTGATCAAGAACTTGCCTGCCAATGCAGGAGAACGCAAGAGACGTGGGTTCCATCCCTGAGTTGGGAAGATCCCTTGGAGAAGGAAATGGCAACCCATTCCAATATTCTTGCCTAGGAAATCCCATGGACAGAGGAACCTGGTAGGCTACAGTCTATGGGGTTGCAAAGAGTCAGACACAACTGAGTACTCACTCACACATCCATGATTCAGCTTCAAAAATCAGTTATCAACACAATGTCAATTTTTTCACTTACAAGCAACTTCTATCCCCTGTAATATTTTGAAGCATCTCCCAGACATTATATCGTTTCATTAGTATCTAAGTAGTTCTTTTTAAATTAAAGAAAGAAAACTTTAAATATGCAGTTATATTTGGATTTGGATAGAGCAGAGTTCAAATTCTATCACGGGCACCAACAGCTTTGGGGCCTTGAGCAAGTCCATTCATTCACTCAAAACATATTTGTTAAGCATCATCTGGGAATCCAGAAGCAAACAACTACAGTGAATAATTTTAGATAGAGATAGATGGAATGAAAGAAATGAAAAATAGGGCAATGGAACCAAGAATGACTGGGGGTCTGGGAAGCTGGGAGGGGTGAGCCATTTTCCACTCTGCTCTAGCTTCCTGTTCTGTGAAATAAGATCAGACCTGTGTCTCAAATGAGTCTCGAGGGTTTGTCAGTATCTGAGGAAGTGCTTAGCAAGGCCTGGTACATGGCAGCTCTCCATAAGTGGAAGAGCCAATGATGATTTTCTTGACTGCCATCCAGGGAGACCCTTCCCAAGGAGGGCTGCAATGGTCCATCAGGCTTCGTTCTTGCATCAGGAGCGTAGAGTTGCATTGGGCTCATTGCCATGGCTGTGCATGCCTGCTCAGTTGCGACCCTCGGACTGTAGCCCACCAGGCTTCTTTGTCCGTGGAATTCTCCAGGCAAGAATACTGGAGTGGGCTGCCATGCCCTCCTCCAGGGCATCTTCCCGACCCAGGGATCGAACCTACGTCTCCTGCACTGCAGGCGGATGCTTTACGGCTGAGCCACTGGGAAACCTGACTATAGGCTTGTCGGAACTCTATCACCTCTGATTTTATTCCACCGTGAGCCACCTTATTCTAGAACGTGGTGAATCTCAGGAGTTGTATCAGGAAAGTAAGGTTCTAGTGGGTCTGTCTCTCTCCTTCTCCCCCCTTCCCCAACTTTGAAGGATATAACTGGCTTATAAATTCACCATATTTTAATGTAGAAAAGACGCATTTTTTGCTTGAGTGAGTTATTGGAGAAGAGCTGCTTAAAATCTTATATTAAGTTTATAAAAAAAATTCTTCTGAGATTGAGTTTTACAGTTTCCAATTTGGCAGACACTTAATTCTAATCCAAACAAAGTACTGCTGGCAGTTTATCAAAAACACAAAAAACTTCAGTTTTAAGGGATGGCTATTTTTCAGGAATTTAATGACCTTTTTCATAAAATTTTAGCAGATCGACTTTTATTTATGTTAAACATAGGTTTTGATCCAGACTCTATGCAGTGAAGCAACAAACACAGGAAAAAAATAGAATTCAACGCAGTCATTCACTTCCTTTAGGTTTGGGAAACGTGAGGCCAGAGAGCTGTGTTTACACAAATCCTGCTTGTGTAGAGCTGAGTAAACTGGAAGAACACAGGCTCTCCTTCTGCAGGAAGGATTAAACAGTTTTGGCCATGCCTTGTTGCTTAATCTTAACCTGGAAGCGTAAGAGGGTTGGGGACGGGTGAGCGCTGTGTGCATGCTAAGTCGCCTCAGTTACACGGCATCCACTACCCTTTCCCTGTGCTGTGCTTAGTCACTCAGTCGTGTCGGACCCTTTGTGACCCCAGGGACTGTAGCCCACCAGACTCCTCTGTCCACAGGATTCCCCAGGCAACCAATCCTGGAGTGGGCTGCCAAGCCCTTCTCGGGGGGTGGGGGGCGGTTTTCCCCACCCAGAGACCAAAGTGCATCTCCTACGTCTCCTGCAATGGCAAGCAGGTTCTGCCCGACTAGCGCCACCTGGGAAGCCCCTGGGTGAGCTCCAGGACTAACTTCTCACCCCCTCTGGCTTCCCCATCGGGAAGTACATGGAGGTGTTTTAGAAAATATTTATTATTATTTATTTATAATATTTATTTATAAACATTTATAAATAAAAGTTCACGTGAACCGTGAACTTCTAGATGTTCAAGCTGGTTTTAGAAAAGGCAGAGGAACCAGAGATCAAATTNAGAAGGGGACGACCGAGGATGAGATGGCTGGATGACATCACTGACTCGATGGATGTGAGTCTGAGTGAACTCTGGGAGTTGGTGATGGACAGGGAGGCCTGGCGTGCTGCGATTCATGGGGTTGCAAAGAGTTGGACACAACTGAGCGACTGAACTGAACTGAACTGAAACATTTATTATAAATTTATTACAAAATATTATTTATTATAAATGTTTATAATGTTTATTATTAAAAGAATAAATATTATTTACTCTTTTCTGCTGCGCTGTGTCATGGCTGCTGCGCGCGGGCCCTCTCTAGTCGCGGCCAGCGGGAAATCCTCTGTTGAGGTTGCTCAGGCTTCAGTAGCTCTGATGCACAGGCTTAGTTGCCCTGTGGGGTCTTCCCAGCACCAGGGATGGGACTGAAGGAGGAAACAGACAGAGCTGGACTCGGTCTTAGGCCAGGCTGCAAACATTAGGCTACACACATGGTCACCCTTCCAAGGGACTCTGAACTTTGTGCCCCTGGTGTCTATAGAAATGGCATACCAATGGAAAACCAGACCCCTGATAAAAGAGCCTGAGGACTTGGACTTGGACTCTCCATTGCCTAAAAGAATATGCTAATTATCTCTGCAATGGAACAAAGTGATAAATTCCATTGTGTTTATCGGGATATGACCACAGGCCTATTGATAAATGTCCACTGTTTAACTATCCNGAAAACCAGACCCCTGATAAAAGAGCCTGAGGACTTGGACTTGGACTCTCCATTGCCTAAAAGAATATGCTAATTATCTCTGCAATGGAACAAAGTGATAAATTCCATTGTGTTTATCGGGATATGACCACAGGCCTATTGATAAATGTCCACTGTTTAACTATCCAGGCTTATGACACATGAATCATGGGTTAACTTTGATTGTATCTCTCTTTTACCTTGTCCAGACTAGTTTCAAGGAATTTGGGGAGGTGGGTTTGAACAAGTACACTTGTAAAGTTTTCACAAAAACTTGTCAGGGTCCTTGGCTAAGAGGAGACTCTGCCTTGGGCCCGCCGGTGTAATAAACTGCACTCCACTGTCTGCATTGCCCTTCTGAGCGAGTTTGTTTCCCAGAGCGAGTGGCTACAATAGAACCTGTGTTCTCTGCACTGGCAAGTGGTTTCTTAGCCACTGGACCACCAGGGAACTCCTACACGGAGGTTTTACCAAGACTTCCTACCAAGATCGTCTCATCAACTGGCTCCCAAGACAGTTAGAGCTTCTGGCCCAGCCAGGCACAGACCACTTCAGCTGGGGCTTTGCTGCTGCACCTGGTTGCCTTTTTATCCCTTTGCCTTCCACTTCCTAGACTCTAGTCTTCCCGAGGGGCTGTTTTCAACCCTTGTGAGATCTCCATTTGCCCCAGGAGCTTAGTCCCAGTCAAGTTCTTTACTGCCCCCCCCCCCCCAAAACCTTCTCACTTTTGGAGTCTACCTCGGGGAGACAGAGCGCAGCCGACCTCTGTCTTTTCTCACTGCCCATCTCTTCCTCTCCCTTCCATTAACCTTTCCTCCCTAGAGGGACCTCGGAGTAGTGGGTGGGGGTGAGGGGGTGACCATTCCCAGCCCTTTGAATGAATCCTCTACAAGACAAATGCCCTTTCTCTTGGTAATGTTGACCAGCTCTTATATTAAAACTCTGGTCCATTATTATGCTAACAGAGCCTTTCAGCTCAGTAAGGCTGAAAAAGATTGCAGCCTTTTTAACCTAATTGGTAAGTCCTCAGCCTTTAGGAAGAAGATGGGTAAATACCAAAGAGGGTAAGAGAAGGACGCAAAATTCTGGGAATAAATATTTAGAGGTACTCTGCTGTTGACTTATGGTGGGGTGTTTGTTCCTTCTACAGGAGTGGCTTCCATTATAAACGATGCTTTTAATAATCTTCACCCTTAGATTTTAATCGTCTTGTGACCGTTCTCAATTTGGAAAAGTCTAACTCACCTTGATCCTTTCAGTAGTTGCAAGATTCTAGTTGAAATAAAAGGAAGGTTCCTAAGGCTGGAAAAACTAGAGACAAAGGCAGGCCTGGTGTTGGGAGTGCGTGCTCAGCCATCAGTCAAGTCTGACTCTTTGTGACCCCATGGACTGTAGTCCCACCAGGTTCCTCTGTCCATAGGATTCTCCAGGCAGGAACACTGGAGTGGGTTGCCACACCCAACAGAAGGATTGAACTTGCATCTCTTATGTCTCCTGCATTGGCAGGCAGGTTCTTAACCCCTAGCGCCACATAAGGTGAGTAGCAATTCCATCAACCTGAGGGTTCCTGGGGATGTGGCCCACACCTTTCCTCTGGGTCTGGGTAGCACAGGACTGAAGTCAGTTCTGGGAAAGAATAAATCCAAATTTATATGGAAAGAAAGAAGCAGTTCCTTTATTATAGCCCAACAGTTTTGACAAATGAAGATACATCCAAGAACAGATAATGAAAAATTTTGAATTATTGCCATTGTTTCTCATATTCCCGAGACTTTTGAATTAATATAGCAAACCAGTCTGAAGATAAAAAGCCAGAAGCTTTATCAAATACATTATGTCTGGCAGAATGTCTACCGTTGAACTAACTCAAAGTCCTAGTGGTAGTTTGGGCTTTGTGTAAGAAGTGGCATGGATTTTTCCAGGAGGTATTGACTTACTCTTCATTTGAAGCCAAACTGTCTATGATAGTTTTATACTTCTTTCATTGGAGTGTCATGTTGATTTCTTCTTTATTTCTGAGTTAGCTTTAACTATCTTCCGGTGGAGCCAGAATGTTCTTTTCCATAAGTCAAGAATACTGACCCAAGGGGAAAAATGACTTTAAGGCCAATCCTTGAGTAAGAGAGTGCCTAAAAAGTAGTATTAAGTGTTTACGCAAAAAACTCAACTTGTAACTTATGTAACTTAAAATTTATGCAGTAGGTGAAGAAATGATTTAACTTTATATTTACATTGTTTCAAAGATCAGCTTTAACTCTAGATTATTCTGTGGTTTTGTTGTTGTTGCTGTTATTTAGTTGCTAGGTCTTGTCCGACTCTTTGTGTGACCCCATGGACTGTAGCCTGCCAGACTCCTCTGACAATGGGATTTCCCTGGTAAGAACACTGGAGTGGGTTGCCATTTCCTTCTCCAGGGGATCTTCTGACTCAGGGATTGCTTTACAAATAAGAACGGTATTTTCTTTCCCAGTGGACTCCCATTGTAGGTGCAAATCACCAAAATAATGTGAACAAATATTTATGTATTTTATGTGACAACGAAGTACTAAAACTGTGAAATATGGGATTATCCATTTGTTGGAGGATTTAGGAGTTTAACTTAGTAGATAAGGAACTATTTCCTGCTTTTGGAAAAAAGACTTCCTTCCAGCTATGTTTTTATATATCGATTGCATTTTTAGATGTCCTCATACTCATGTTTGTATTTCTATAGAGATATTAAAATAGAATTTGTTTATAATTATCTACTTTCTAATGGCTGTTAATTATTCTTCATAGGAAAGTTATTTATTAGCAATAAACATACCAAAAGCATGTAATCACTTCATGTCTTTGAGACCAAGTTAAGGCTAGGTGGAGTTTTTTTTCAAGACTGTCTCCTGAGTGGAATAGAGAAAAACAGAAAGACATAATAACTGATTTAATAAAATTGCCTTCTTTGTATCCAGTATTACAGAGACATACATCCAATATACAAGGGAACTTATGGATCTTAAATACAGAAATTGTTCTATTGCTCATCTCCCCAAAGAGACTTCTGCAGTAAATACTATGAAATGTCTGTTAAGACTAATACACAAAATAAGTATAACCTTTAATAAGTCTTTTACACAATGGCATATCCAAAGACCTTTAGTGCCTATTGCTATACAATTGGACTTGTCACACAAATCGAGCTTAAAACTGTATTAAACTGAAATGAAATTGTAATCTCAAAGTAAGTCTATTCCCCCCTTTTATTTCCTTCCTTCCTTCCTCACACTTAACCTAAAATACCCCTCTTTTCTCCCCTGATAGTCTTCCCTCTAAAAGGACAGCATCAAAGCTTGGACGTTCACCAGTTCTCACAGTCTTACGTGGAAACAACATGTTAGTTCGGAAAGCCCCCAAAATGACGTGATTAGAAAGTCGTCTTTATCATCCAGGTTTAAATTTGGCTTTAAAAGAATTTGAATGTGCATTTGGGGGTGTTTTGCTAGAATGCTACGCGTTTTCCACGAACAACACAATGGTTAAATAAACCCTGAATGAATCTAACTTCTTGCAGCGGCTATAAATAAATTATGACTACTGTGTACTTACTTTGTCACTCCTGTCTAGGGGCTCACACACACAGCTCACCGTATAGCAGACATGTGCAAAACCGGGTGTGAAACTTAAGAGCAAGGTCCGGGAAAAGCAGTTGGCTTTCTTACCTCAAGGCATAAAAAAACAGGCTTTTTGCCAGGTTTTTGGACAGCTCATTCTTTACAAAGCTAACTTCCCTCCCAGTTAACTCTGTCTTTCTTCCCTTTTCCTGTCTCCTGGGGCCACTGAGAAAGAAGAGAGGAACCCCCTGCCCCCAGCCTGCAGCAGGAAGGTGAGCTGTCATTCACTGGTAGGCATTAGAATGGCAGAAACGTCACCTGTGATCTGTTTGGGTTGTAAACATGATTAAGCTGCTATCCAGAAAGTTATGTAAAGAGTTGCCGAAGTTCCCTGAAGATGTCTACCAGGCTGGCTGCACTGACATCTTGCAAGAGGCAGGTTGGGACCCGTGTGGAGGCTTCCTGAGCTATTTATGAGACCAGCAGCTTGCTGTGAAAAGCTGTCATTTTTCCCCTGGGTGTGTCGAACCAGTTTCTCTGGCAGGCAAGCCAGAAGGCTGAGGCTTATCCAAAAGGAGGGGCTGCTGACAGGGGCTGCGGGGAAAGCCAGCAATATATATCACTTGTTTAAACTTCAGGTGTAAAGACAAGCAAGGATGAAAAAAAGAAGAAAAAGAAAAAAGCCATTTTCGAGAGTTCTTTCAATTATCTGTGGCTCCAAAGAGTGGAACCATTTCATCTCTCTGTTCAAGGGGGATGAAGGGAAGTGTAGGGGCTCAGCCCTGCCTGAAATGCACAGAATTCACCCATGGCTTCTTGCTGGCTGGAGGCTGGCCTGAACTTGGGACCCCACTCTGGGTAAAGATAGTAAGGACCGGCATTCCTTGACTGACTCTCATGCTTCTAGGTTAAATCTCTTTAGAGAGATCTCACAACATGATCAAACAGAATAGAAATGCCCTTTCCTATTTTTGGAAAATATTTGTATCAGCATCTAAAATAATGCCAATTGAGGTTTTGAGATGGTGTATAGTAGAACTTTGGGCTTCCCCCATGACACCAGTAATAAAGAATACACCTGCCGAGGCAGGAGACACAAGAGGTGCAGGTTCGATCCCTGGGTTGGAAAGATCCTCTGGAGAAGGAAATGGCCACCCACTCCAGTATTCTTGCCTGGAGAATCCCACGGACACAGGAGCCTGGGGGGCTACAGTCCAGGGGGCCACAAAGAGGCAGACAGGAGTGAAGTGACTTAGCACAGCATGACAGAGTAGAACTTTGGTGCCTATCCAAAGACAAATACCTCTGGCTGCCATCATATGGTAAAAAAAAGTAAATAAGACAGAAAAAAAAGATAAACTTCTTTTTCTGTTTCCTGCAAAGTAGAGGCAGTCAGACTTCTTTAGTAGGCCTGCCTGCACGAATGCAAATGTGGAGACAACTTTTCATAATGTATAAAGGCGAAGTCGGCCAGGCATTGATCATGAAATGAACTTGCAAATGACTGTGCGTGCTGGTATAAATCAGTGCCACCCGGCAAAACAGAGGAGCCACATCAGGGCTGGGTTGCTGCTTTTCTTGAATTCTTTCTTAATATATCTGTTTTTTTAAAAAAATGATTCTGACTGTCAGCTGGGATTATTAGACTGCATAATGATATTTTTTATGTCCAAACATATGAATAAAATTACTTTCTCACCATGTATATTATGGTTATACATGCTTTCTGAAAGTGAATTAACACAGAAATAAATCTGTGATGTCAAGAATATACATTAACCTGTTTTGGGCCTCATAAATATGTAAAGATAGCACCTAGCTCTTTGCCTCTCTCTGGTGGTAAAATATCTTACGCTGAATCTAGAACTGGGCAGTTTGTGTATCAGCATATTCAATTATATTTACTCAATACAGTTTAACAATGATTTAAAAAATATGTGAGTGGTGTTGTACCTGGTGGCCTCAGGAATGTAATAAGAGGCTTTCATGCAGTCTTTCTTAAAAAAAAAATTTTGTTTTTAAAATATTTTAAAATGTTTATTTTGTGTATTATGTGGGTTGGATCTTAGCTGCTGTTCGTGGGCCCCAGTTGTGATGTGTGGGCTCAGTGGCCCCACAATACGTGGGATCTCAGGTCCCTGACCAGGGATTGAACCCATACCCCTTTCACTGGAAGGTGGACTCGTAACCACAGGACCACCAGCACCACCCTAATGCAGTCTTATCTTTATAAATCTCATAATCTTGCCTCAGATTGACTTATCATTTGTGCCTGGCTATTGCATCAGAGTCTGTGTGTGTGTGTGTGCACGCGCGTATGCATGCATGTGAAGTTCCTTCAGTCATGTCTGACTCTTTGAGAGTCTATGGACTGTAACGTGTATGTGTGTGCATGTGTGTGTGTGTGTACATGCTAAGTCCCTTCAGTAGAGTTCAACTCTTTGCGACCCTATGGACTATAGCCCACCAGGCTCCTCTGTCCATGGGATTCTCCAGACAAGAATACTGGAATGGGTTGCCATTTCCTTCTGCAGGGGATCTTCCCGACCCAGGGATCGAACCTGCGTCTCTTATGTCTCCTGTGTTGGCAGGCATGTTCTTTACCACTAGCGCCACCTGGGAAGCCTGCCTCTGTCTTTGTTCTCTTTGCAAATTGTTCCTCACACCTCTGTCTGGAGACACCTGTCTCAGGCTTCGCCCTCTTCCCAATGGCACACAGAACCCCTCCCCGCGGGGGTCCAGTGCTCTGGCCACACGCATCGGCATGGCGGCCCACCCAGGCCCCGCTCACGGGTCTCCTCTGCCTGCGGCAGCTCTCCACTCTCCAGCATCCTCCTTGTTCTTCAAGAAGTCTGCTCAGGCTCCCTGTGTTTTGTGAACAGGACTTCCCCTGCTGTCTGCTCTCCTGGCGGCTCAACCTTCTGTATCCCCCTGCTCTTGCAGGATGACCTCTCGCACAGCCCTTAACGGGCTCCTTTAGCCCCTTCTGTGGCCTTGCCAGCGTCTTTGACTGGCTGGAGAGCTCTTGGTGGGCGGGGTTTTTGTCTTACCCATCTTCGCCCGGCCTGCGCGTGGCCCGTCTGGTGGATGTTCCCCGAATGTTTGCCAAATGCCTGGTCCCTTCATCACCTGAACAGTGGTTGTCAGGCACCACTAGATCTACCAAGAGCTTTCTACCGGCCTTACGGCTGCAAGTATCCTGTGGCCAAGGACCTCCAGAGTGCTTCACCTTCCATCGCCCGCGACGTGTCTGTCTCTTCCCGCCTCCTTTATCTCTGTCTACTGACTGCTTCTTTACGCAGACTCAGAGAGTACAAGTCGCACGAAACAAACCACCTCTTTTCGGGCTTAGACATCCAAGATGGCTTCCGTCACCCTTAGAATAAAATAATGCCTCACCTTGGCTTGCAAGGGGTAGGGTCTTGCCTGGTCTGCCTCCCCAGCCTCCGGGACTGGCAAGCCAGGAAGAGGGCCCTTGCCCGAACCGACCCTGCTGGCACCTTGAGCTCCAGCTTCCAGCCTCCAGAACTATGAGAGAGGAAATGTCTGCAGTTTAAGTCCCCGGTTGGGGTTTTGTTATGGACTAAGGCGAGCTGCCTGAGTGCGGCTTGAGTACTTCAGCCGGTCCTGGTTTCTATGGTGATTTGGGCGTCTAACATTGGTTCGGGATCTTTCCTTCCAGCTTCAAGTTTGCGTACATTCTTTAGCCTCTTTTCTTTTTCCTGCTTAGGCACGCTCCAACATACATAACTCCCTTGGCACACACAGCATTCAAGGAAAGTTCTGAGCTCCTGCCCAATCTAAGCCCTACTGTGACTTTAAGTGGGTCCTTTAAATAACTTTTGAAAGGAAGAATTCAACAAGACCTCAAGTTGAAGAAAGGGTCTCTAGGTCTATTTTTGAACTGATCTTCCCATCTTTCAAATGCTCTAATCTGCCAAGGAAGCATAATGTAATGACCTGGATGCATTAGGAGCAAGAATATTATCACATTCCCCAACTCTGTGTACATAAACGGGGCTTAACTTGACTGTGAGTAATGCTAGGAACTATGTAAATAAATTCCTACTTACAGTAGCTTGTTTTTCCTTTTCACTCCAATTTTTGAAATTTGTTCAGTAACTTTTTTTTTTTAAAGGTGTATTTAAATACCTATAGCCTCTCTCAAGCCATTAAAAATGAAGTAAAGTTCAAGGCCCACATTATCTGGTGGCCACTGCACTCAGGTAGCTTTTCTACTGTTAATGCCATCCAGCCAAATAACCACAGAATCAGCAAAACTGCTAATAACACGTTCTTCAAACTTAACACAGCATAATGGACCCTCTAACAGCCAATCCCTTTGGGAAAAACAGTGATGTAAATGGTCCCCTACTGATTTCATGAGCAGTCCTATGGAGTCTCGGGAGGCCTAAAGGTGATTCTTGGAGCAAACATTATTGAAAGGCTTTGGTGTTTTAAACAATTGGAGCAGGTTAAAGAAAGAAGGCCACCCTCCTCCCCACCTCTGCCACCCCCGCCACTGCCAACCTTCTCCCAACTCAGGCCACAGGCAGGCACAGTCAACCAAGCTTTGTTGTTTTCCAGGGTCAGAGAACCCCTGTCCACACCAGGGACCCGGCAGCGCAGGGCCACCAGGTGCCCAGCTGTCTCTAATGAAGTTTGTCTAACAGGTTTTGCCTTGTCATGATTCTCGTCCTGTCCCGAATTCCTTTGGTAAACATTTGTTGAAGGCCCTCCACATGCCAGGGCTTCCCAGGTGGCATTAAAGAATCCGCCTGCCAGTGCAAGAGATGTAAGAGACACAGGTTCAATCCCTGGGTCCTGATGAGTCCCCTCGAGGAGGGCGTGGCAACCCACTCCAGTGTTCTTGCTGGGAGAATCCCATGGATGGAGGAGTCTGGTGGGCCACTGTCCACGGGGTCGCAAAGAGCGACCTCCTCCACCTGCCAGGCACCGTGCAAACCTCTCAAAGGAAGCTCTGCAAACCTCCCAGAGACGCTGCTTTGGAAGTAAGAGAGGATGAGAAGCTGGTGTGCCCAGTGTTCAACCACTTTTGATGGTTTTAAAGGAACTGAAGAATTTTCAGTCTTCATTAAATATTCGCTGAAGGTCTGACAGCCGCATATGTGTGCTGCTAAATGCCTACACTATATGAGAACACTGGTTGCTTTTGGGGAGAAGGACTGGTTTTGCTTTTTCTACAGCACCTATCACTCTCAGAAACTGTCTCATGTATTTTTTTTTTCTGACTTATTTATTGTCTGTTTCTCCCACTATCATGCAAATACTTCCCAACAGCTGTATCTCTGGTAACTAAAATAGTGCTTTGCATGTTTTAGACTCTTAATAGTTTCTGCTTTTCCTTTTAAGTGAAATGAGCTTAGCATTCAGAGATTGGCGTGAGACTTACTTTTACCCATTTGCCATTTTTTTTGCTCAAATATTTAACTTTTTACTATGAAAAATTCAAATACATGCACACGTAAATAAACGGCCATATATTCATCATCCCAGACTAACGATCACCTCATGGCCAATTTGTTTCACATACGTCTCCCCTCCCATCCTTCTCCTCCAGGTTAGTTTGAAATAAATCCTAGACAGCATTATAATTTTAAACATTTCAACATGTAACTATAACACATCCCATACCTCAACAAATAAACAATAATTTGTTACTATAAAATATCCAGTGTTCACATCTCCCTAATCAGTGTCATTATTTTTTTGTTACAGGTTGTTTGAATTTTATTTAACAGTGTGCATGTCTTTTTATACAATCAGTTATGGTTGCTAGTTGTTCATAGTCTAGTGTCCGACTCTTCGTGACCCCGTGAACTGTAGCCCACTAGACTCCTCTGTCCATGGGATATCCCAGGCAAGAATACTGGAGTGAGTTGCCATTTCCCTCTCCAAAGTAAATACATGTTAAGTGACTATTATGTGCCAAACACTGTTCCAGATGCCCAGAATGCATTTGTGAGCAAAAAGAAAAACAAAATTCCTGCTCTCCTAAAGCTTTTACTCTAACTGAGGGAGGCCAGTTTCAGGGATTTTTTTCCTGGTGGCCCAGTGGCTCAGACTCCACTCTCCCAATGCAGGGGCCCCAGGTTTGATCCCTGGTCCAGGAACTAGATCTCATATACAGTAACCAAGAGTTCAAATGCTGAAACTAAAAAAAAAAAGATCCTGCATTCCAGGTTGAATATATTGTATGTTGCAATCAAATAAACAAGTAAATATTAAAAGAAAACCCCAAACACCTGTACATAAAAAGTTGATCACAATACAATGTAACGTGAATTGTAATAGAAGGAAAAGTGTCTTCATAAGATTGACATAATAGATTCAAAGTACGTAGGCTCTTATTGTGGCATTTAAAATTTGCAACATTTTATATTCTGATAAAACTGTGTAGACAGAGAATACTGATTCTTTCTATAAAGAGTTAAGTAAACTAAAACCACATTTTAATAAAAACTTCTTTGCAGCTGTGTTGACTGGGCGGTGTTATATATCAAGTCATGATAACCAGGGGCCGGGACATTATTTGCTAGGGTTTGGAAGATCAGACTTGGTTGTTTAAGTTACAGAGCTAGAACCAGTCTGATACCAGGTTCTGGCACACGGTCTGCAAACGGCGGACTGGAGTTTATGTGAACCAGGCCGGGGGTATAAACTAATGCTCCTCTAGCAGGTCTCCTTAGAGAGAACCTTTGGTTAGAACCGGACAACATCAGTGAAGGCGCCATCTCTAGATCAGAAAGGATCAGTTTAGGAAAAGCAGAGTTACTGGTAGGCTCTATTAAGTGCAGGTGGTGGCGGCGCCCGGCGCACTAAAGCGTGGCTGAGAGCTACCCCACGTCTGAGGTCAGGGGCGGCGGCCAGGAGGAGCCACCCCGCGTCCGAGGCCAGGGGCGATGGCCGGGAGGAGCAACCTCACGCCCAAGGAGTGGTGGCTGTGTGGGCGCAGGAGGGCCTAGAGGAGTTATCCCATGTTGAAGGTGAGGAAGGGTGGTGGGAGGAGATACCCCTCTTCCAAGGTAAGGAGCAGCAGCTGTGCTTTGCTGGAACAGCTGTGACGAGATACCCCACGCCCAAGGTAAGAGAAACCCAAATAAGATGGTAGGTGTTGCAAGAGGGCATCACATTGAAACCAGACTCACAGAAAACTAGTCAACCTAATCACACTAGGACCACAGCCTTGCCTAACTCAATGAAACCAAGCCATGCCTGCAGGGCAACCCAAGACAGGTGGGTCATGGTGGAGACGTCTGACAGAATGCGGTCCGCTGGAGAAGGGAATGGCAAGCCACTTCAGTATTCTTGCCTTGAGAACCCCATGAACAGTATGANTGGGGGCAGGAGAAGAAGGGGATGACAGAGGATGAGATGGCTGGATGGCATCACTGATTTGATGGGAGTGAGTCTGAGTGACCTCCTGGAGTTGGTGATGGACAGGGAGGCCTGGTGTGCTGCGATTCATGGGGTCGCAAAGAGTCGGACACAACTGAGCGACTGAACTTAACTAATTAAACCCCAAAGTATTTTTAATTAGTACTGAACCCCACAGTGTAATGCAGCATTTTAACTCCTGAATGGAAACGCCAGCAGCATTTAAAAGCAATGTTTAAACAGAAAAGTGGCAAGACAACCTTTTAAAACTCGTTGCATCCTCAAGACAGTAGTTCACCTTGAGCTTTTTGGTTACAACTGAAATCTGCTTGAAACAGGATGGGAGGAACTCTTGACAAGATACTCTAAAGACTGTGGAGTAGCAGTTCTGCTTTTTATGCGAGTCCTCAGAACTTCTGCCTCTGAATGCTGTTCTTTCCTACACAGCAGTCCCTTTGTGACGAGGAGGATGCACCCTCGTTCTTTCAAAGGTTTAGTAGCTCAAAGCGTTTCTGAAACACCTCCTTTATGCTCGCTTCCAAAGACAGTTAACAGTTACGTAAGAAAACAATCCGTTTTCTTTTTTGTTTGCTTATTGTTAAATGTTTACTTATTTATTTTGCTGCACCAAATCTTAGTTCCACAATCAGGGATGGAACCCGGGCCCCCTGCATTGGGAGCTCAAAGTCTCAGCCACTGGGTCACCAGGGAAGACTCTACACTTCTTGTTGAATAATGAACCAATTTCTATTTTATCCACGACTGGATCGCTAGAGCTCTGAGGGCAGGAATCATAGCTTATGCTGTTTTGCTCTTCGACACCATCTAGCACAGAAGTGAGCATGTGACTTTATGGGATAGTAGAGGGCTGAGCGCTTGACTTGGAGTAAAGAGGCCGGAATTCGAGACCTCTGTCCTATCTCTGTGCTGCAGAGCCACCTTAGGACACTCCTGTGACACTTGCTGGGCTTCTGGCCTGACTGTGGGTCTTAACTTTCTGGGGAGCTTATTAGTTTCCTAGTGCTGCCAGGACAAACTCCCGCAGATAGGAGGCTTACAGCAGCAGACGTGTACCTCCTCGTACATGAGGCAGGAAGAAAGACACCCAGAGGGCAGGCCACACTCCATCTCAGGGCTCCAGGGGAGATTTCATCCAGCCTCTGCAGCTTCTGGTGGCTCTGCTCTTCCTTGGTTTCCAGTCTCTGCCTCTGTCTTCCCATGGTCTTTTTCTCTGCATCTCAAATCTCCTCTCTTTCCTTGCATGAAGACACCCAGTTACTTGATTTAAGACCCACCCTAAATCCAGGATGTTCTCATATTGAGACTCTTAACTCTTGAGAGTCCCTTGGACTGCAGGGAGACNCTCTGCTCTTCCTTGGTTTCCAGTCTCTGCCTCTGTCTTCCCATGGTCTTTTTCTCTGCATCTCAAATCTCCTCTCTTTCCTTGCATGAAGACACCCAGTTACTTGATTTAAGACCCACCCTAAATCCAGGATGTTCTCATATTGAGACTCTTAACTCTTGAGAGTCCCTTGGACTGCAGGGAGACCCAACCAGTCCATCCTAAAGGAAATCAACCCTGAATGTTCATTGGAAGGACTGATGCTGAAGCTGAAGCTCCAATACTTTGGCCACCTGATGCGAAGAGCTGACTCATTGGAAAAGGACCCTGATGCTGGGAAAGATTTTCAGGACGATTTCATTTTATCTTGAAAATTAATTTGCTTTTCTTAGATGTCTGTAAGTCAAATTTCCAAATGTTTCATGTTTAAATTGTCTTAATGTTAGTTACTCTCAAGAAAACCTAAGCTTTTAAAAGAATGCTTTGGTGAGAATGAAGTTTGAAATAGTGAAAAACATTGACATAACATTTATTTCTTGTGTCTTGTTTGGAAAAGAATGCTTGGCAGCCTTTGAGATCAAATGGAATGGTCATTTAACTGTGTATCAGTTTCATCTAAGTCTACTTCATTTTTATTTGTGTTAGGACCAAGCCTCCTTCTGTACTTGGGGAGGTTTGTGCCACTTCCCCCACATATGGACACCATATTTTCTGAACCCTAAAACTGGAAAGTATGTATACCCTGAAGATGTTTTGGCACAAAACATCTGATGTTGGGTCGGAATATTAAAACCCAGGAATACAATGGGAAATAACTTACATATTTTTCTTAAAGCACATTTTTCTTAAATTGACCTGATAATCCAAGTTTTCTAAGGATGCCTTTCCTCCTCTAAAAATAAATTAACTCAGATGCTCCTTACTGTTAATCTATTGGATTAACAGGGTGCCTCTTACATGAACATCATTCTATGGTGTAACGTGATTAGGGTAAAGTGCAAAGCTATTGAGTGGTGTAATGAATATAGGAATGCATGTAGATTCTTTTCTCTTGGATAGTTATTGTTGTGAAAGTGCAGCTCTGATGCAGAAAGTTCACCATGTTGGTACGATAGTGCCTGTGGGCAGATGCTCAGCTAGTCTTCCACAGGAGAGATAATTAAGAGACAATGGTATAGAATTGCGTGTTGCAGCTCGCACGAGTGCTCCCAAGTGTTGACCTTACAGCTTCAAGCAACTTAGAGAATGGCTTGGTTTTCAAAATTACAATTCCTCCCAGGTTCTAGAGGGAGGCACAGATGAGATTCTTCAGACTTTACTCCATCTCAGAAATGGTAAAAAGCCTCGTTTGGGGAAAGTTGCCCTCTCCTTGGAGAGGATACTAGAATTTCAGGGGCTTCAAAAATGCAGGACATATAGAAGACTCGGAAAAGCTGCCAGAAGGAAGCAGTTTTCTATTTCGCACAAATCTTTGGAATAACAGGAAGGTGGAGAGTGAGTGGGAGAGAAACGAAAGGGGGAAACCACCGACTGGGAGCATAGTTCGAAAAGGTTAGCATAGATATGGCTGCCTCTTTCCGGTCACATGCTTCTCAATTACGTATAACCTTTTAATCAAAATGCTAAGAAGGGGGGCAGTGTGGGTTTGTCAACATTAGAAGTACAGACAGACTTTTGAGATATTACAGGTCTGGATCCAGACGATCCTAACTCAGCGAGTATTGCAATAAAATGAACCGAATGAATTTTCGGTTTTCCAGTGCGTCTAAAAGTTATGTCTGCTCTATGCTGTATCCCGGGAAGTGCACAGCAGCATTGTCTAAAAAAAAAAGGCAATACACTTAACACTAACTAAAACATACTCTAGTGCTAAAAAATGCTAATTATCCCCTGAGACTTCATTGAGTCATAATCTTTTTGCAATAGTAACATCAAAGATCATTGATCACAGATCATCATAACAAATAGAACAATAATAAAAATTTAAATATTGCTAGAATTACTGAAATATGACAAAGAGACAGGGAATGAGCAAATTCTGGTGGAGAAATGGTGCTGATAGAGACCTGGTGGGTGTAGAGTTGCCACTAACCTTCAGTTTTGTAAAAATATGCAGTATTTGGGAAGAATGGTGGCGCTAGCGGTAAAGAATCTGCCTGCCAGTGGTGGAAACATGGGTTTGATCCTTGGGTCGGAAAGATCCTCTAGAGTAGGAAATGGCAACCTGCTCCAATATTCTTGCCTGGAAAATTCCACGGACAGTGGAGCCTGGCAGGCTGCAGTCCATGGTGTCGCAGAGAACTGGACATGGCTGAGCAACTGAGCAAACACACACAAGCCTGTATGCTGCTGTCGAAATCAGACAAGAAGAACCCTACTCAAGAAACTTATGGAGATATGGCAACCATGGGAATCTGCTTGCTTGTATAAACTGGGGTGAGATTGAATAGTATTGAGGGAGACCCAAATCTCAATGAACACGATGATGTCCAAAACAAAAAAAAGAGAACCAGTACTTTCTGCCCAAGAATATCATCATCCCCCTTCAGCACTACATTGAATGCCGTCTATGTGTTGGCATGTGTGTGTGTCTTGGCAATAACGAAACCAACATTTCCTCGTGTGAAGATTATTTTGGGGATCAGTTAAATGGGAATAAATAATGTCTCCTGTGCGCTGCCATTTCAAAATATTGATTTCCTTTTATTCCATTCAAAAAGGAGACCCATGAGGCGCAGAGAGAGGAGGGCGCTGTCTCCGTGTGAATACTAATAGGGGAATCAAGGGAACAGAGGCCCGTCAAGTTTCATCTTTCCGTTTCCCGGAGGCGCAGACTCTGCAAGTTGTCACCTCGGCGTATTCAGTGCTTTTTGAAGCACTAGACTCCTCCAGAGAGAATGTCAGCCCCAGCCCTGGGCAGTTTTGACAAACAGAGTATATATTGATACATGATAAAGTATGCTAGAAATCACCCCAGTGCTAAGGGCTACTATAGTTTTAATATCATCATTTGAATTAACAAGCATTCTGTGGAGAAATAATGAGCTTTCATTATTCAGAACATCATCCTTACCCGGGGAACTCAGAAACCATTAGCTCTTGAGAACTTAATGAAAAGATGATAAAGAATGTTTTAGATAAAAGTTTGAACGCGCACACTTGATAACCGAGGTAAAATATTAATGTTTGCTTGGATGATGTATTGGGGTGGCTGAGCTGGGCTCAGTGGAACCACAATGCCAAGTGTGCGATGAGCCCGTGGGGCTGCTGGACCAGCCCAAGGCTCGGCACTGGAGCTGTCATGTCCAACATCACCTCGCTGACAGCGTGGCCAGGTTTCTTTTAGACTTACAGACAAGAGGGGATTCTGGTGGTTAGGAAAAAGGAATATTGGTAAAGTGTGATCAACAGGTATTGATGGACAGATTCAGAACTGGCTTATCAAGTAAATTTTTTATTGGAGTAAAATTGCTTTATAATGCTGTGTTAACTTCTGCTGTGCAACAAAGTGAATCAGCTATATGAATACAATACATATATCCCCTCCCTCATAGACCTCCCCCCATGCCCCTCATCCCACCCACCTAGGTCGTCACAGAGCACCACGCTGAGCTCCTTGTGCTATACAGCAGCTTTCCACTAGCCATCTATTTCTGTTTAGGTCTCTAATGTTTTAAATGTGGATAAAATACTTGAGTTGATGGGGTCAGTATTTTGTTCCTCATGTCTTAGTCTGCTTAAAAGACTAGGAAATCTTAGGTTAGCCTTTCAGTTCTGCATTTTAAAATAAATCCGCATTGGGAAGGGGAAGAATACAGAAGTGAAAAACAAGCAAAAAACAGGATTATATCTTTAACACTTGGACATCAACGTGAATGGTCTCTGAACTGGCAGCTGGAACTTGATCAATGTAGACATGAAATAAGAATAAAGCTTACAGTTGAGCTCTTGGAAAATGTAGAAGGTACAATACAAAGAAGTGCCATTCACTTGTTTCACCCTGATAATACTTTTAGCCTTTTTTTTTTTTTTTTTTTTTGCAGGGTTTAGATTATTTACACGGCAGCGACCATGTAGCATATGCAGAATTATGTATGCTGTCATTTTTAGAGACCGTTTCTGGTTATTAAAATAATACAAAATTATCTAAAACTAGAAGATCCTGGAGATTATTAAAACTTTTGTCCATGAAGATCACCCTGGAGAGCTTATTAAAAGCACAGTCTCCTGGACCCCACCTCAGAACTACTGAATAAAATATCCAGCAAAGAGGCAGTCTCGGGGGTTAGACTGTCCAGGTTAGACTCTTTTGGTCTCATCACTTAGCAATACGTTGCCTTGAGCATATTTTTTTTACCTCTTGAAGCTGCAGTTCTCTCGTTTATAAATTAAGGCTAAAAAGAGTACATACCTTAAGGCTGTTATAAGGATTAAATGGCGTAATGCCCATAAAACACATAGAATATTGGTTGGCACATAGCGTGAACTCAAATGCAAGCAATTAATATTATTATTAGCAGTATTACTACTGTAACCCTTCTTCTCAGTTACAAGCAGCTCTAATGGACCATTAGAGTCATGATGTGTCCTTTGTCTTTTTTATCTTATATTTAAGAGTACCGTTAGGATTGTGTTAGTGTGGACAGACTGATTTGCACTCGGCATCCTTTCCAAACTTATTCCAGTGTGTATTCCTGTACATTTCTCCCTTGTAGCTAAGATTCTGAGTATAATTTAAAAGGTTCCAGAAAGTAGCTGAGTTAGATGCATTCACCTAAGATTCTGAGGGCTTCCCAGGTGGCTCAGTGGTAAAGAGCCTGCTTGCCAATGCAGGAGATGTGGGTTGGACCCCTTGGTTGGAAAGATCCTCTGGAAAAGGGCATGGCAACCCACTCCAGTATTCTTGCCTGGAGAGTCCCATGGACAGAGGAGTCTGGTGGGCTGCAGTCCATGGGTTCACAAAGAGTCGGATGTGACTGAGTACACACACACACACACACACACACGCAAGATTTTGAAAGTGGGATGAGGAAGATGCTGTATTTCTGTGGCTTAATTTTCCTAGTAAGTGTGGATGGGTGGGACACTGGTTTTTCTGCCACAGCACCAGCAGGCGTCTTTTAACAAATATTTATTTGGCTGCCTCAGGTCTCAGTTGTAGCACGTGAGATCTTGGTTGCATCACGAGAGCTCTTTCCTTGAGGCGTGCAGGCTTAGTTGCTCTGTGGCAGGTGGGATCTTCGTTCCTGGACCAAGGATTGAACCCACGTCCCCTGCATTGCAAGGTGGATTCTTAACCACTGGACTACCAGGAAAGTCCTATAGGAGTCTTAATAGCTGTTGAAATACAGAGTTGGGGGTGGGTGGAGAGTGGGTCCTTCTGCTAGTGGATATCATAACAAGCATCTTGGCTGGCATGGTGCTGGTGGACTTCAGGAGGTGGTTCCTTCCTCCTTTGGGACCAGCCTCTCTAGTCACTGAAGAGGCCCCTGTGGTGGCTGAGTTTTGTGACTTTGGAAATAATTCCTGAAACCTAACCCAGAGGCTGTTTCCTCAGGCTTTCCTGCAGCCTAGGAACCCACTTAAAGCTTATAGTAAATCGGCTTCTGCTAAACCAGCCAGACTGGATTTTGTTCTTTGCAAAGGAAATCTGACAATACATTGAATATACTGTTTCAAAATCATAATTTAGTGAAAGCATTCTCGGGTCTCAGAAGGAAGAAGTTAATAGGCAGGAATTTGTGTATTTCATGTATTCCACATGAAATACACGATAGGCTAGTTTATTGGTCTTTACTAATCATAAAACCATATTTAAGTTTCTCAATAGACATTTTATTTTTCTCTCATTATAAGTTTTGAAGATGCAGGAAATCAATATTCAAGAAACTTGGCAATGAAAATGGCCTTTATGTTGGTGTTGGTGGTTCTGCTTTTGTGCAGGGCAAAAAAAGCACTTTTGTATCAGCCATGTGAAAAGTTTGGTCATTGTTAGTAAATGCTGGCACAGGACAGCATTATTTCTTGTTATGAGTGATTATCAAAGAAGTCAAGAATTTAGAGCATGTGGCTTAGAAAGCATTTCTGATGTTGGGAACTTAATGGCTTCAGAAGTAGCAAAGGGAATAGTTGGGTGAAAAACTGCAGAGAAAAGCTCTGTTCTTTGGCTGCAGAAGCAATTTAAAAACAACATTCTTGGGTAATGATTTTTCCTGAATCTTTAAAATGTATATTGAAAAAGCAAAGTTATGGTTTTGTTTAATTAGCAAAGAACAATAAACTGCCCCATGACAAGGGTTCTTTCTGTTGCCTTCCGTCATCAAATAAAACTTGGCAGGGATAAATTCAAGGATCATGGGGTTTTGTTTGTTTGTTTGTTTTTTTGTTTTCGTATCTCTCTCTCTCTCAAAATTCTGTAAGCAATGTTTAAGCAGAATACAAAATTGTGGATTCTGGCATTTAGGGCTAAAGGGAAGAAATCTGATGACAGTTTGGTTTTTATCCCATTGCAGATGATGTTTCTGCCTTTAATTTTGTATATACATTTAGAGACTGTAACTAAAGAACAAAACAAATGAAAATGGTGAAGGCAGTTGGGAAGACTTGGAGAGGTACATTGCATATTGGGAGATGTAGTCCTTATCAGGTGCAGTGCCTTCTAGGAAATGGAATCATATATTTCATTGGCCCAGGTAAACTTTGGGGGAGGAGGGGTTAGAACAAAGACAAGATGTATCTTTTTAGGAAAATGAGAAAACAGAAACATACCAACAAGAGGCTTATGGAAAAATATTGTAGAATTAGGGGGAAAAGCATCACCTTAAACTCTCAGAGAAATACAAAATATTACATTCTTCAGTTCAGTTCAGTTGTTCAGTCGCATCTGACTCTTTGTGACCCCATGGACTGCAGCACACCTGGCTTCCCTGTCCATCACCAACTCCTGGAGACTACTCAAACTCATGTCCATCTTGTCGGTGATGCCATCCAACCATCTCATCCTCTGTCATCCCCTTCTCCTCCCGCCTTCAATCCTTCCCAGCATCAGGGTCTTTTCCAATGAGTCAGTTCTTTGCATCTGGTGATCAAGTATTAAGTTTCAGCTTTAGCATTAGTCTTTCCAATGAATATTCAGGACTGATTTCCTTTAGGACGGACTGGTTGAATCTCCTTGCAGTCCAAGGGACTCTCAAGAGTCTTCTCCAACACCACAGTTCAAAAGCATCAATTATTCAGTGCTCAGCTTTCTTTATAGTCCACCTCTCACATTCATACATGACTACTGGAAAAACCAAAGCTTTGACTAGATGGAACTTTGTTGGTAAAGTAATGTCTCTGATTTTCAAAACACTGTCTAGGTTTGTCATAGCTTTTCTTCCAAGAGGCAAGCATCTTTTAATTTCATGACTGCAGTCAGCATGTGCAGTGATTTTGGAGCCCCTGGCCACCCCCAAAAAAGTCTCTCACTGTTTCCATTGTTTCCCCATCTATTTGCTGTGAAGTGATGGGACTGGATGTCACGATCTTAGTTTTCCGAATGTTGAGTTTTAAGCCAACATTTTCACTCTGCTCTTTCCCTTTCATCAAGAGGCTCTCTAGTTCTTCTTCATTTTCTGCCGTAAGGATGGTGTCATCTGCATGTCTGAGGCTGTTGATATTTCTCCCGCCAGTCTTGATTCCAGCTTGTGTTTCATCCGTCTAGTACATCAGCATTTTTCATGATGTACTCTGAATATAAGTTAAATAAACAGGGTGAGAATTTACAGCCTTGACTGATTTGAAACCAGTCTGTTGTTCCACGTCTGGTTCTAACTGTTGCATCTTGACCTGCATACAGATTTCTCAGGAGGCAGGCCAGGTAGTCTGGTATTCCCATCTCTTTATGAATTTTCCACAATTTGTTGTGACCACACAGTCAAGACTTTGGTGCAGTCAATAAAGCAAAAGTGGATATTTTAGCTAACAACAACAAAAAATTTAGAAATGACTTGGCATTCTTCATGGATACAAACACCGTGGCTAGACCTTGCTTCTTGGGTAAGAATATGCAGTGGAAGGTCAGGTAGGGCAGTACTGGTCAGATTCCTGAGATGGAACGTGTGTAACCTACTGATAGCTTATTCTCAAACTGTTCCATTATCCTCACAGTGTGTGTTATTTCCTTTCCGATTCTAGGAATCAATTGTCTAGTGATCTTAGATGTCAACGTTGTTATACACTCAGTTATGTTCCCCAGTATTCATATGATGAAATTCTAACCCCCAGTAGCTCACAATATGACTGGACATAGGTGTCTTTGAAAAGGTCATTTAGGTTAAATGAGGTTACAGGGGAGGATTGTAATGCAGTATGACCAATATCCTTATAAGAAGAAGAGATTTGGACACACTAAAATGCTAATTTGAAGAGATACACACACACACCAAGGTTCATAGCTACACTGTTCACAACAACTGAGTCATGGAAGCAACCTAGGTATCCATTGAAAGATAAATGAGTAAAAAAGATATGGTGTATATATATATAATGGGATGTATATACCATTTCTTCTTTATATATATACACATACATATATACAAAATGGAATATTACCCAGTCATAATAGAGAACAAAACATTGCCGTTTGCAGCAAAATGGAAGGACCTAGAGAACATTTTAATACGTGAATTAAGTCAGATGAAAACATTATATGATACCACTTATATGTGGAATCTAAAAAAATGATGCACGTGAATTTATTTATAAAAGAGAAACACATTCACAGACATAGAAAACAAACTTTTGGTTAACAAAGGGGAAAGGGGTTGGAGGAAGGATAAATTAGGAATAGAGATTAACAGACAGACACTGCTATAAATAAAATGATAAACAGCAAGGGTTTACTGCATGGTACAGGGAACCATATTCAATATTTTCTAATAGCCTATAATGGAAAAGAATTTAAAGCTGTATACCTGAAACTGACACAAAAATATTGTAAACCAACTATAGTTAAAACATGGTAAAAAATAATAGAATTGATTTGTAGAGCATCTTAGTTTGTTTAGGCAGCTGTAACAGAATACCATAGTCTAGGTGGCATAAACAACAGAATTGATTTCTCATGGTTCTGGAAGCTGGGAACTCCACAGTCAAGGTGCTGGCGTGTTTGATGTCTGGTGAGAGTTGACTTGCTGGTCATGGAAAGCTGTCTCCTTACTGGAACTTCATGAGGCAGAAAGACAAAGGGAGCTATAGCTCTCTAGGGTCTCTTTTAGAAGGGCGCTCGTCCCACTCCCGAAGGCTCCATCCTCATGACCTGTTTACCTCTTAAGACCATTGCCGTGGGGGTTAGGATTTAACCTGTGAGTTCTGGGAGGACATAAGCATTCAGTTTATAGCAGAGGGGTTCTTTTATAAATTCTAGCTATGAAACCGTTGAGTTATATGGGTTTCATCCCATATAACTGTGGTATCCCTTTTTACTTGTCTTTGATGCAGAGAATTTTTGTTTTCCTAATGCTATTTAAGCAGGCTACCAGCAGGGTGCTATAAACTCTGAGCAAAGCCATTTTCTTCACTCAGACAGCTTTTATTTTCTAATATACAAATTAGTAGGTGCCTTTAAAGCAGACTATTTTTTGTCTGTTTTCTTAACACTTAGATTAAGGTAAAGTCTGGCTAACAACTGTGAAAAGTATAATTTATCTATAAGAAAATTACTTGTTAGGATTATATTTGTATATTTAATATAAAACAATAATTAAAAATTTTAAATTTTATATTGGAGTATAGTTATTTTCCCATTGACTCAGTGGTAAAAAGAATCTGTGTGCAATGCAGGAGACACAGGAGATGTGAATTTGATCCCTGGGTCCGGAAGATCCCCTGGAAAAGGAAATGGCAACCCACTCCAGTATTCTTGCTTGGAAAATTCCATGGACAGGGGAAACTCATGAGCTACAATACATGGGGTTGCAAAGAGTCAGACAGGACTGAGCGACTAAGCGCACACACACATAGTTGGTTTACAATGTGTTAGTTTCCGGTGTACAATAAACTGCTTTAGTTACACATATTCATATAGCTGTTCTTTTCCAGATTTTTATTAATAGTCTTATTGTCCTAGAGGACAACTGCGCTTTTTGAGAATTAAATGCCTTTTTTTTTTCCCTCTAGGACCAGGTACACTTGATTTTTCCACATGATGTCAATAATTATTTATTCATTTGTTTAGCTTATATGTGAATAATACTGAGGACTCATTAGGATCTCAAACACATTAAGCTTCATGGTATTTTAAAGCAACTCATAATTACTCAGTGAATGTATGTGAACCAGTTGCATTTCATGTTTACTTTACGTTAAATCCAGTTGCATATTTAGTCTTCTTTGTTTCTTTAACATTAGGCTAAATATAAACAGATGCGTATCTTTCTATTGTTAAGCTTCCTTGCAGAATACATTTTCAATTAAGTCACCCAAACTGTGATTGTCAGATGGGCTTTGCCGTGGCTCAGAAGGAAGTTTATTCATATTATAAAAAGCAAATGATAAGATTATCAACAAAGAAACTTTTTTGTCTCAAAAAAGCAAAACTCACAGAACCCAACCCGTAATATTGTAAATCACTGACAGATTTTACAAAGTTAATTTTATTTCCAAAAGTTTGCTGTTACTTTAATAACAATAATCTTTCCCTACTAACTCATTTTTTAAAAAGTTCATGTGAAAAATGCAAAGTGTTTCAAAGTGTATTTGAAAACCCTTCATTGAGATTTTTCTTGGCACCAGGGCGTACTAAGAGGCCGCTTCTACATGTAGATTTTATCTCTGTGTAGACTTGTAGCTTTGTGGGAAAGTTTTCCATTCAAAACTGGTTTCTAATATCCTTAAAGTATATAAATTGATATCATGTTTCAAGTAAAATATAAGTTGTTTAAAGAATTTATGCATTCTTCTGGCTTGGACAAATGTGTATTTATTGGAGAAGACCTAGGAGGAGAGGCGTCTTTTTAAGCATACGGTCTCTCTACTACGGACCATGTGTTTTGGCGGATATGATCGTGGTGAGAGTGATGGGGGGACAGAGTTTAAGATCTAAAGAGAACAAAGGATGGACACGTCAGGATAGAGAGAGAAAAATAAGCAGGTTGGTTTGAAGTTGGACAGATTTGAGGTGCTGAGGGAAAATGGCAGTTTCTGCTCTTCAAAATTCCATCTGGGTGGTTTCCTACGTGTCTGCAATAAAACTCTTGCACAATAAATGAAGAAAAATATATAAACGTTTAAATTTATTGGGTGTAAAGCTCTTAAAGAGAGGCTGCTCACCAAGAGTATAAGGCTGCCTGGGTTTGATGGGGTGGACCCCGGCTAAAAGGCTGTGAGTCTGCTGATCCTTTCCCTGCGATAGGCGCTGTGTTGTCTTCCTTGATGACAATTCCTTGGGATGTGGATCACCACCAGCGAGGAGCAGAAATTTACCTGCCTGGACAAGGAAGCAGAGGATGTACCAGAACCTGAACATCAGTTTCAGTCCATGAGAACCGCTATCCACTGGAAATGGGAATGATAGAACGGAGCAGACAAATGGGAGTCGACTCTCACATAAACACTCTTGTCAGTGCTGGCTGCTAACAGATGCGTTTAGGTAAATGCTGTTACCTCAAGAAGTGTTATCTTCTGGGGATCCTTATCATAATTTTATTTTAAATCCGAACAGCTGTTGTTTAACTACCACAGACCACAATTTATCTACAGCTCGGGGCCATAAAGTTAGCTTTAATGCACTCTGCTTCTTTTTCCCCCTTGTATTTGATTTAATTTCCATGCATCTGACATTCACATGCTATATACTATTTGCATATTTCAATATGTACTTTTGCAGATCCCATAAGTACCCAGGTGCTAAAAGAGGAAGAATAAATAAAAATGGAAGTTCCCAGTGACAAATTATATATAAAAAAAGGAAGAACAGCGCTCAGAGTTCACTTACATGTAAAATATTCTGAACAATAATAGCTCCTTGAGGACAACAAAGCAGGTTTTTCTGAGGGCGGTTGGTTTATGGTGACTGTGGACAAAAATGGATGTTTTTGTTGGCGGTGAAACCCAGCACACTTATCTGAACTGAGCCCTAGAGTTTACCATACAGTAACAGAGAGAGAACTTTCGCTTTATTTAAGAAATCAACAAATGTGGCCACTTCCATAAGCCCAGATCTTTCTAAAATAAATATTCATCGTTTTTCATTCATGAGATTATGAAAAGTGAGGTTGCAGTTTCAAACAAAAGAAAACTCTGGGATAGATAGAAAACGAGTATAGTCACTTTTGGGGAAACTTCAAAAAATAGGGCCCCCACTGGTTTATGGTACCATCTTTAGCGAAGGCGCTTGGTGGCACAGGGCATGAGCCAACCCGGGGCTTAAGCAGCTGCTGGATGGAAAATCAATTTTGGTCAGGGTTAGATGGGCCCAAGACAGTTCTTTGGTCTTTAGTACAGCATCTGAGAACTTCCAAGCAGAGGGCAGAGGGCAGAGGACCCAAAAAGCGTTTTCTTCTCTCATGCTTTCAGCCTGGTTTGCAGACTCCTGCAAGTCTCAGAACCCCGGCTTCCATCTCTCCTTCCATTTTCTGAGGTTCCAGTCGTATGTTGGCAGGTGTGCTTGGCTTTCAGACCTATTTCAGGTGACTTTTAAGCTCCAGTCCTTTTTGAATCCTTGCTTCTTAGAATCTAGTTTCAAAAGGAAGTGCGATGTGACCCCTACTGCCACAGAATGAGGCGGGCTCTGGAGCTCAGTGACTGTGGGCCTTATTAATTTGATGGTCAGTTTTGTGGGAGCAGACAGTTGTTTCCAAAATGGTGACTTCACAGATGCCCTAACACACATCAGGTCTTCCCTGGTGGCTCAGACAGTAAAGAATGCCTGCAATGCAGAAGACCTGGGTTCTATCCCTGGGTTGGGAAGATCCCCCTGGATAAAGGAATGGCTATCCTTTCCAGTATTCTTGCCTGGAGAATGCCACGCACTGAGGAGCCTGGTGTGCTACAGTCCATGGGGCCTCAAAGAGTCAACTGAGTGACAACACACACACACACACACACACACACACACACACACACACCAGTAAAATCAACAAGTGCAAAGAAAGTACCCTCACTGGAATAACGAATAATACAAGAAAGATAGTCACACACCTGTCCTAGAGGTGTAACTGAAAAGTGGAATCAGTGTATGTTTTATTTCTGAACCATTATTGCTTATGGAAATGGAAACAGTCTAAGTAGAAGCAAAGGGACAACGAGAAGGTGGGAAGGATTTGCGGGGCCTAATCTGGGAATGTGATAGTTGCTCTTGAGAAGGAAAGCTATGACCAATCTAGACTGTGTATTTAAAAGCAGAGACATCACTTTGCTGACAAAGGTCCATTTAGTCAAAGCTATGGTTTTTCCAGTAGTCATGTATGGATGTGAGAGTTGGACCATAAAGAAGGCTGAGCACCAAAGAATTGATGCTTTTAAACTGTGGTGTTGGAGAAGACTTTTGAGAGTCCCTTGGACTGCAAGGAGATCAAACCAATCATCCCCAAAGGAAATCAGTCCTGAATATTCATTGGAAGGACTGATGCTGAAGTTGAAACTCCAATACTTTGGCCACCTGCTATGAAGAGACGACTCACTGGAAAAGTCTCTGATGCTGGGAAAGATGGAAGGCAGAGGAGAAGGGGATGACAGAGGATGGGATGGTTGGATAGCACCACTGACTCATTGGACATGAATTTGAGTAAACTCCAGGACATGGTGGAGGACAGAGGAGCCTGGTGTGCTGCAGTCCACGGGGTCACCAAGAGCTGGACTCCACTGAGCGACAGAACAACCACAACAAATGGAGCCACTATTATCAGGTCTGTCTGCTGAGAACACTTTCACCTGCAACTTTTTGTTGCGTGTGCTTCCAATAGAACATAGAATTGGACACCATTGGGGAATGGACTAAATATTTTTAAGGAAAGTGGTTTGATACCCCAAATTTCATGGGAAACTTTGATCCTGTGAAAATTCTAAGTTTATTTATGAACCAAAGAGAGGGAGATAAATGACAGTAAATGACCACCTGGCACTTCTGTGGCAACTTTCATCTGAAGGTTTCAGAGAATCTGACAAAGCTTAACTAAGGAAGCCTCATGATGCCCCAGACTTCCCTGGCTCAGCAGTAAAGAACCTCCTGAAATGCAAGAGCCACAGGAGACATGGGTTCGATCCCTGGGTCAGGAAGATCCCCTAGAGGAGGGCCTGGCAACCCACTCCAGTATTCTGGCTCGGAGAATCCCATGGACAGAGGAGCCTGGTGGGCTATAGTCCATGGAGTTGCAAAGAGTCAGACACAACTAAGCGACAGCTTGCAATCATGGACACTGGGGGGACTATCATAAATTTGGCTTGAGATAAAAAAAACAAGCCCTTGAAAATGAACTTCTTGGAAAGGTGAAGTGATCTCCTGATGCACTTGGACTTGATTCTGTGGTACAATGAAAATCGCATGTCAAGAAAAGTCTAAAGGATTGAGACAAAAATTCAGGACCATCTTATTAAGTATGAAGTAAGGTGAAAGTGAAAGTCTTTTGGTCATGTCCAGCTCTTTGCGACCCCATGGACTATACAGTCCTTGGAATTCTTTAGGCCAGAATACTGGAGTGGGTAGTCTTTCCCTTCTCCAGCAGATCTTCCCAACCCAGGGATCGAACTGGGGTCTCCTTTATTGCAGGCAGATTCTTTAACAACTGAGCTATCAAGGAAGCCTAAGTTTGAGTGGTCATAATCACCACCCTGCTTTCATTTGGTTTCCATACTTAATGGCATGTGAGAGTTGGACCGTAAAGAAGTCCAAAGAATTGATGCTTTCTAACTGTGGCACTGGAGAAGACTCTTGAGAGTCTCTTGGACTCCAAGGAGATCAAACTAGTCAGTCCTAAAGGAAATCTACTCTGAATATTCATTGGAGGGACTGATAGTAAAACTGAAGCTCCAATACTTTGGCCACCTGATGTGAAGAGATGATTCATTGGAAAAGACCCTGAGGCTGGGAAAGATTGATGGCAGGAGGAGAAGGAGATGACAGAGGATGAGATGGTTGGGTGGCATCACCGATTCAATGGACATGAGTTTGAGCAAACTTTGGGAGATAGTGAAGGACAGGGATGCCTAGAAAGCTGCAGTCCATGGGGACGGAAAGAGTCAGACATGACTGAGTGACTGAACAACAACAATACTTAAGGGCTTCCTTAAGGGATTCATAAAGAATCTGCCTGCAACGCAGGAGACCCAGGTTCGATCCCTGTGTCAGGAAGATCCCCTGGAGAAGAAAAAGGCAACTCACTCCAGTATTCTTGCCTGGAAAATCCCATGCACAGAGGCGCCTGGTGGGCTATAGTCATGGGGTCACAAAGAGTCAGACACAACTGAGGAACTATCACTTTTTTCCCCACATCACATATTTAAGAAAAAGAATAAGAAGCCTAAGTTAAGATTGATAAAACTGGATTGTTTCCATATATTTAAGTCCTAAAATATCTTATTATATAGTACAATTCATTCAGGTAGGCAGAGGTCATCTTTAAAGGCTGAAAGTTTACAATCTTTGCTGCTACTGCTGCTGCTAAGTCACTTCAGTTGTGTCCGACTCTGTGTGACCCCATAGACAGCAGCCTACCAGGCTCCCCCGTCCCTGGGATTCTCCAGGCAAGAACACTGGAGAGGGTGCACTTCCCTCTCCAATGCATGAAAGTGAAAAGTGAAAGTGAAGTCGCTCAGTCGTGTCTGACTCTGAGCAACCCCGTGGACTTCAGCCTACCAAGCTCCTCCATCCATGGGATTTTCCAGGCAAGAGTACTGGCGTGGGGTGCCATTGCCTTCTCCGTTACAATCTTTAGGTCTTATCAAAGTTTAGATCTTAATTTTTAAACTCAGTGAGTACATAAATGAAATATATACATATAAGCTTTTCTTGTTTAAGGAGAACCGTCCTGTATGTTTTCTCATAATTTGAACTTGGCTGGGCAAACGTAACAGGAAAGAAGATATACCTACATGTGCTGAGCAAAGGCATAGTTCAGATTTGATCCACACACTGTTCCTTTAAGGTGGTCTTCCTTCTAAAGAGTATGTCATCACCAGGAAGAACTAGAATAATTTTTGTTCCCACTGCAGTTTTTCAGGTTTTGCTTCACAGAGTCAAGTTTTCATGATACTTGTTTGCCATTCCAAGAACCTAAACTTATAATTAAAATAGCTGTCATATGATCCATGGACGCTTGGACTCACCTACCAGGGAAGAGGAAAGGAGGGAGAGAGAGAGAGAGAGAGAAACAGACAGACCTTAGAATGCCTCCCTGCCCATTCTTCAGTTTAGAGGTCGACAAGATGACTTTATTAAAAGAAAGCGCATTCAGTTGCTGTCTTTGATATGTCCAGTTCTTTCACCTTCAACAAAACTCCATCTATTGTTATTCTCAATTTATAGATTAGGAAACTGAGGCTCAAGGAGGTTTCAGAACCTGCCTCCAGCCGGAAAGTTATAATGACATTTCACCCACAAATTTTAACCACAACAGCATGAATTCCTTTCTGTCTTGGTTTCATAAAATGGTACATTTTCTTTTTAGAAGCAGAGGTGGAAAAAAAAATGTGCCACCTAATTAGCTTCACAAATGGTGACCCTGTTGTTTTCTATGTATTTTGGGGGTAGATCTGATCTATATTTATTCAGTTCTGAGTCTGGCAGAACTAATGACCGGATGTGACCTCATTCAGCCTCTCGCCAGTATGTGACTGATCGGCACATGCCAAGGTTGGAGACTTGAAAATGAAAGGACAGATGGGAAGGCAGGAGGGGAAAAGTCACCTTACATCTTTCTTTAAAATGCTTTCATAAAAATGTGCCCCTTTAAATTGTTTTTTCATAATGAGAATGTAAGCTTTATCCTAAGACCAATCTGCTGAGGTCGTAACGTAAATTGGAAGGATGACTAACACCTTGACTGCAGCTTGGGGTGATTCTGAGCAGAGGACTCGGCTAAGCCACATCCGGATCCGGGACCCACAGAGCCTCTGGGACAATAAATGATGACGGCTCAAGCCACTAGGGTTTCCCTGGGGGCTCAGTGGGAAGGATTCCTCCCGCAACGCAGGAGACTCAGGTTCAATCCCTGGGTCAGGAAGATCCCCTGGAGAGGCAAGTGGCAACCCACTCTAGTATTTGTGCCTGGGCATTCCCATCGACAGAGGAGCCTGGTGGGCTACAGTTCCTGGGGTCATAAAAGAGTTGGACACGACTTAGGGACTGAACAATGACAAAGCCACACGTCACACAGCAGATAACCAATAGGCAGGGTAGTTGGTTTTTCCTTTCAGGCAGGACCACTTGCCTTGAAGAACTGTGCCCGCTGCTGGTCTTGCTTGAGATCTGTAGCCAAGGGCATTCTCTCCCAAGGGCTTGACTTTCTTTGCATTTGGCATCTCATCCTGATACACTGGGAGTTAGTATTTAAAGAAACCATTTAGAGTTGTATTACAACTCTACATGATTTATTGAAGAAGCAGTTTAAAGTTGCTTTTGGGTAACTTCCCCCCTAACATTATAAAGACGAAAGTACAGGCTTGACTTGTGCATGCCATTTGCTATATACCTCCAGAGGCTCCTGCTGTAGTCCCCTGGGATGGTAATACGTGAGAAACTTAACGAACTCTTGCCCAGTGAGTTAGTAAAAGCATCAAACCAGCGTTGTACTGGTTCTCTGATCCAGCATCCGTCTTCCACATTTCCAGTGTTATATATTCAGCCCAGGAGGTGGTGTGTGTGGGCTCTGACAGCTGATTGTCTGTGTTTTCACCCTAGCTCTGCCATTTAGTTCTGTGGGACCCTAGGAGAATTACCCTTTCCCAAATCTTATTTCCCTAACCTTTAAATGATTTATAGTATTGAGAACTAATCTTGATAGTATTGTGAAGCTGATGAAATAAAATAATTCATGCTAAGTATTTAACACAGTACCTACCAGATAGTAAGCCCTTGATAAATGCTGAATATATGAAACATATATTTATTGAAGTGAAAGTGAAAGCCACTCAGTAGTGTCCCACTCTTTGCAACCCCATGGACTGTAGTCCATGGAATTCCCCAGGCCAGAATACTGGAGTGGGTAGCCTATCCTTTCTCCAGCAGATCTTCCTGACTCAAGAATCGAACCAAGGTCTCCTGCATTGCAGGCGGATTCTTTACTAGCTGAGCTACCAGGGAGGCATATTAATTGCCTGACATTGTGCTAGGTTATGAGGATGCTAATGTGAGTATAATTTGGTTCGTTTTCTCAAGGAAATCACAGTCTTTGCAGTGAAATAGTAATGAATATTTATATAACATTGTTGATTACAAACATTATCATGTACCTGACTTAAGCGATCCTGATAAATTCACCTATTTGGTATTATTCTTGAATTTCTGGCTTCATGTTTAGGTTCAGTTACTCTAAAATTTGATGACTTCTTATATCCCTAGTTTCTTTCAGAGGCCAGCCAAATGAAACCTGTCAATCTGACCTCACTTCTGGAATCTGTTTAGGTTATTCTCTAACATGTGTATGTATTTTACAAAATTGTGAGGATGAAGCTTTTGGTTGTAGGTGGCGGTGGTGGTGGTTTGGTCGCTCAGTCATGCCCAACTCTTTGACTGCGTGGGGTGCAGCCCTCCAGGCTCCTCTGTCCATGGGATTTCCTAGGCAAGAAGACTGGGGCAGGTTTCCATTTCTGCTCCAGAGGATCTTCCCGACCCAGGCATTGGACCCGTGTCTCCTGCCTTGCAGGCAGATTCTCTTCCCCTGAGCTACCAGGGAAGGTTAGGGGGAGCATTTAAAGAAAGCAATCAGGGCGCATGAAGGAAACTGCTGCCGCTGTTACCTGTTCTGACCTCTGACTGGCCAGAATCAGTAGTTCAACTTCTGCAGCCCTCTCCATTTGGTTACAATTCTGGCCCCAAACCCAGATCCCGGATCAGTCCCTGGAGGGTCATCTGATAACCATGTCCTTGCTCCTTACCACGTCTCCCCACATCTGAATATTAGGGAAGAGGAGTAGAATGGAAAGGCAAGCAGAAGGTTAGTGACATGCAGGCAGAGATAAGATCCAGTTATCATGGAGAGCTGGGTAGTCAAGTGATTATCCACTGCCACTTTTATCAAGAATCATGGGGAGAGATTGGCATGGGTGCTCAGGGAGCTGGCTTTGTCATAAATAACAAAACCACCAGGGAAATCCCTTCCCTATACACGCATTCAGTTTGCCTGGCAGACACATTTTCTAAAATAAAACCATTTGGACCACCATCCTGCCAAAACCCCAAAATATAAACAATGTTCCCCTCTGTTTAGGGCACATAGCAGAACTATACAGACCAAACAAATAAATAAACAACAAACCAAACAAAGCAAAACCCCCAATCATGCCCAGTTCTATTGGGCAGGCATAGCTGAGAGCTTTAAGCAAGAAACAGGAGTGAGCTGGTGAAATTTCTAGGAGGTCCTGGCCAAAGAAAGGAGAGCAGACAGCCGTGGCTCACTTCACTGGTGTTAATCTGTGATGCCTTTGGTGTTGTCAAACAGATTTCATTAGTGTTTTTCCCTTATTAAATATGAAAATCATGTCAAAGGTAAGTGTCAGGGGGCTGTAAAATTACCCTTCTTATCTTCTGTACATTTATCAGTTGATAAATGGAAAGACACTGCTGCCAAAATAACTGAATGAATAATTTATAAATGACTGATGCGTCTTGCATGCTGTTTCGGGCACAAAGCAGTAGGACATCAATAATCAAAAGAAGCTGGATTAATTTAGCAGTATTTTGCTGTTGATATTTTTATCTAAGGCTGCAGTCTAGGCTTCTGGGACCAGAGAAACTTCTGTTTTTTTAGTCCTTTATCAATTTGAGGGTAGAACGACAGGAAAGGAGGGTACCCCACTTCTTACCCCAGAGCTTCCTCTCTGATAATAAGTGCTGCTAATATTGATGTAGTGAGATTTGATTCATGCCCTCTCCCTTCATGGACTGGCTTACAATACTTAGAGCAGGAATGTTTAAAACAGAAAAAGTCTTAATCTAGATTTAAAAAGGGGACTGCACATCAATTTTAACCTCTCCTAGAGGACTTCCCTGGTGGCTCAGATGGTAAAGACTTTGCCTGAAGTGCGGATGCAGGAGACCCAGGTTCGATCCTTGGGTCAGGAAGATCCCTGAAGAAGGGAATGGCTACTTACTCCAGTTTCTGGAGAAGGGAATGGTTACACACCCAAGTATTCTTGCCTGGAGAATCCCATGGACAGAGGAGCCTGGTGGACTACAGTCCACGGGGCTGCAAAGGGTCAGACATGACTAAGCGACCTTCAGAAATCATTTTATTCCCTTTAATTTATATTAAAGCAGTGTNCTGGATTAATTTAGCAGTATTTTGCTGTTGATATTTTTATCTAAGGCTGCAGTCTAGGCTTCTGGGACCAGAGAAACTTCTGTTTTTTCAGTCCTTTATCAATTTGAGGGTAGAACGACAGGAAAGGAGGGTACCCCACTTCTTACCCCAGAGCTTCCTCTCTGATAATAAGTGCTGCTAATATTGATGTAGTGAGATTTGATTCATGCCCTCTCCCTTCATGGACTGGCTTACAATACTTAGAGCAGGAATGTTTAAAACAGAAAAAGTCTTAATCTAGATTTAAAAAGGGGACTGCACATCAATTTTAACCTCTCCTAGAGGACTTCCCTGGTGGCTCAGATGGTAAAGACTTTGCCTGAAGTGCGGATGCAGGAGACCCAGGTTCGATCCTTGGGTCAGGAAGATCCCTGAAGAAGGGAATGGCTACTTACTCCAGTTTCTGGAGAAGGGAATGGTTACACACCCAAGTATTCTTGCCTGGAGAATCCCATGGACAGAGGAGCCTGGTGGACTACAGTCCACGGGGCTGCAAAGGGTCAGACATGACTAAGCGACCTTCAGAAATCATTTTATTCCCTTTAATTTATATTAAAGCAGTGTCATCTTGGAAATGCTAGTCTCTTTAGCCAAATATTCTTAAATGTAGTTACAGTTCTATGACATTGCGATCTTGGTCCCCCTAAAAGTCCCTCTAAGCCTGTGGAGAAAAAGAAACCCTCTTACACTGTTGTGGTGGGAATGAAAACTACTACAGCCACTATGGAGAACAGTATGGAGATTCCTTAAAATCCTGGAAATAGAACTGCCATACGACCCAGCAATCCCACTGCTGGGCATACACACCGAGGAAACCAGAATTGAAAGAGACACAATGTTCACTGAAGCTCTGTTTACAATAGCCAGGACATGGAAGCAACCTAGATGTCCATCAGCAGATGAATGGATAAGAAAGCTGTGGTACATATACACAATGGAATATTACTCAGCCATTAAAAAGAATACATTTGAATCAGTTCTACTGAGGTGGATGAAACTGGAGCCTATTATACAGAGTGAAGTAAGCCAGAAAGAAAAACACCAATACAGTATAATAACACATATATATGGAATTTAGACAGATAGTAACAATGACTCTATATGCAAGACAGCAAAAGAGACACAGATATAAAGAACAGACTTTTGGACTCTGTGGGAGAAGGCAAGGGTGGGATGATTTGAGAGAATAGCATTGAAACATGTATATTCATACGTGAAATACATCGCCAGTCCACGTTCGATGCACGAGACAGGGTGCTCAGGGCCGGTGCACTGGGATGACCCTGAGGGATGGGATGGGATGGGGAGGAAGGTGGGAGGGAGGCTCAGGATGGGGACCCGTGTACACCCATGGGTGATTCATGTGGATGTATGGCAAAACCCGCCACAATACTGTAAAGCAATTAGCCTCAAATTAAAATAAAAAAGAAAGAAAGAAAAAAAAAGAAGAAAGGCCCTCTAAGGCACTGGTAGATGGTGATGGACAGGGAGGGCTGGGGTGCTGTGATTCGTGGGGTCACAAAGAGCCGGACACGACTGAGCGACTGAGCTGACTGACTGACTGAAGGCACTGGTAGAGAAGACACAGAGCAGAACTCGATTCTATCGGGTTTAGGGACAGACCCACCAACCCCCAAACGGGGAAAATGCCTGGGAGCCAAGGGCTCAGCCCAGATTCTTCCTGAAAAAGGCAAAATGCAGGCAGGCCAACATTCTGCCGAGAAAATGTGCTGTCTTTGGCAGTTTCCACTTGGAACTCCTTTCTTCTGAAGGTTGAGCAGACCCTTAGGGTTTATACTCACAGGGGAAAGGGTCTTGCAATTAACATCATGATTTATTCCGACATATGACTCTTGAAGAGGGGCCACTTTACGATTTTTTTTTTTTTTTTAAGATTCCACCCTGTGGCTTTCCCCACCTGGCCCAGGGGTCTGTTTTATTTATTTATTTTTGTCAGCCCCTTGTCAGAACGGCCTTGCCTCGTCCCCAGGCCCCAGTGCCCATTAAACAAGAGCCGCTTCCACGGAACCGGAGGTCCATCCCAGCACGGCAGTTGGGCTGGGCTGGCTCTGCCGGCCGGTTCCTGCCCGGCTCCGTCCCCTTGGCGAGGGGGAGACCCCAGCCGCCTGCCCCAGGGTCCTCGGACCGCGGCGGCTGATGGAGACGGAGGCTCGGCGGTGGGCGGAAAACAGCGACGCGGTCCTCCCGGCGCGGAGCTGAGTCCCGGAACTGGGCCGGACCCCGCGGCTCCGCAGACACCGCCGCAGAAGGCGCGGGCCCTCTTGCTTGGGCCTTTATTACCCGGAGCGGAATGCGGAGAGAGAGAAGCTGGATGATGAAGTGCAGGACTAATTCGTGTGGTCCAGCTGGCTGAGCCGGAGGCGCTGGCTGCCGACGGAGGCCCGGGCGCTGGAGAGCTCACTGCTGGCCGGTTTCCCTCGGCACCTGGGAAGCCGAAACAAAGGAGTGCAGAGATCAAAACAGCGCAGAGGCATCAATAATGAAGGAGGGGAGCCCCGGAGAGGAGGAGCAGGTATGCGGGTGGGCGCCGCACTCCTTCGCAAGAAAGTTGTGTTTTGCTCATTTCATTTCCGAATGAATCCCTTTTCTGGAACTTCACTTCTAAATCGAAATCACATTCTAAATTCTAAATCTAACCAGCCTTTTGATTATCACTGACACCAAGTTATTTACTTTTTTCCCCCTCTTCCTTTTTAAACTTGCCCATTTGCCAGTGAATTCTGGCAAAACAAAAAGAGACAGGTTCCCTTTTACACTCACGGGAAGCGCTTCTGGTCCAAAAGCTTTGTGGCTAGGAAGCTAACCTGACAGGAAGATACCTTTCTCTCAGGCTGCATAGAGGCCACCCGCCTGTACGATGTTCCCATCCTTCCGTACCTGCTAGTGGCCCACGCTAAGTTCCTCCTCTGTTCGCCATCTCCTGCAATAAATAATGGATCTTGCGTGTTCAAATGTGCTTAAACACTTTGAGGACCATCTGCTTACCAGTGCAATAAATAAAACTCTGGGATGACTGCCTTTAGCACTGGATGGATTGTAATTATCTTTTAAAAATAGACCCAGCATTCATCCTGAGTTTTAAGGGCTAATTCTAATAGTCCTGTGGGTACACTGGGCCTCATACTCAGGATAAAAGGGGGTGACCTTGACAGCCTTTGACTGTGTGGATGACAACAAACTGTGGAAAATTCTTCAAGAGATGAGATTACCAGACCACTTTACCTGCCTCCTGAGAAATCTCTAGGCAGGTCAAGAAGAAACAATTACAACCAGACATGGAATGTCGGACTGGTTCCAAATTGGGGAAGGAGTATGTCAAGGCTGTATATTGTCACCCTGCTTATTTAACTTATATGCAGAGTACATAATGCGAAATACCAGGCTGGATGAGGCACAAGCTAGAATCATAATTGCAGGAAGAAATATCAATAACCTCAGATAGGCAGATGACTCCACCCTTATGGCAGAAAGGGAAGGGGAACTGAAGAATCTCTTGATGAAAGTGAAAGAGAGTGAAAAAGTTGGCTTAAAACTCAACATTCAAAAAATGGAGATCATGGCATCTGGTCCCATCACTTCATGGCAAATAGATGGGGAAACAATGGAAACAGTGACACACTTTATTTTGGGGGCTCCAAAGTCACTGCAGATGGTGACTGCAGCCATGATATTAAGAGACGCTTGCTCTTTGGAAGAAAAGCTATGACAAAGCTGCACAGCATATTAAAAAGCAGAGACATTACTTTATCAACAAAAAAGGTCCGTATAGTCCAAGTTATGGTTTTTCTAGTAGTCATGTATGGATGTGAGAGTTAGACCATAAAAAAAGCTGAGTGCCAAAGAACAGATGCTTTTGAACTGTGGTGTTGGAGAAAACTTTTGAGAGCCCCTTGGACTGCAAGGAGATCCAACTAGTCAATCCTAAAGGAAATCAGTCCTGAATATTTATTGGAAGGACTGACGTGGAAGCTGAAACTCCAATACTTTGGCCACCTGATGTGAAGAACCAACTCATTGGAAAAGACTCTGATGCTGGGAAAGATTGAAGGCAGGAGGAGAAGGGGACGANGAGCCCCTTGGACTGCAAGGAGATCCAACTAGTCAATCCTAAAGGAAATCAGTCCTGAATATTTATTGGAAGGACTGACGTGGAAGCTGAAACTCCAATACTTTGGCCACCTGATGCGAAGAACCAACTCATTGGAAAAGACTCTGATGCTGGGAAAGATTGAAGGCAGGAGGAGAAGGGGACGATAGAGGATGAGATGGTTGGATGGCATCACCAACTCGATGGATGTGAGTTTGAGCAAGCTCTGGGAGTTGGTGATGGACAGGGAGGCCTAGCATGCTGCAGTCCACAGGGTGCAAACAGACACGAGTGAACTGAACTGAACTGAACTTGACAGCCCGAAACAACACGACAGATGAGCTTGGGTCAGAAGAGTAGGTAGATGAGGGAAATGGGAGGTAAATGTGAGCTTGATTTATGGACCAATCAGGTCAAAGGTTTATTTTTAATAAGCAGGAGCAAAGTGAAAGTTTCTAATAGTCTTTACCCAAAACTAACAAGGTCTGGTTTTAGAAACTACAGTAAGGTATGAGGGCAGCTCCCTACACTCCCCTCTGTTTTCTCCTCTGAACTATTTTCATTCTACTTCTCTCTGGGAACCCTCAAGCTGTTTTTCCTTTGCCCTCAGCAGAAACTGTCCTTTAATCTTACTAAAGTGTGAATGACTACCTGAACTTCAAGAACTAAATCTTTCTCTTGTCTTTGGTCTATTTGTATTGAAAGAATCAAATTGTTTTGAAGGGTGAAGCTATGGGTTTTGGGGCATTAAACTTTAGGGCAGAGATATTTTATGTGTAGCTGAAGACCCTTCATTTTCCCCCCAAGCATCACATAGGTTCGACACACAGACACCTGTATCCTCCACATGTTGGGACCAATTCATATGCCATCATCCCTGAAATTCAGTGATCTGCAGATATTTTAAAGAACTGAGCATGTGGTAATTATATTGAACATTGTGATTTCCCTATTTTGCCATGAGAAGAAATAAAGAAAGAAATAACAGGAAAAAATATTCATTTTGATTTTTTAAGCCTTTGCTGTTGTTTAGTTACTAAGTTATATCTGACTCTTTGTGACCCTATAGACTGTAGCCAGCCAGGCTCCTCTGTCCAAGGGATTTTTCTAGGCAAGAATACTGGAGTGGGTTGCCATTTCCTTCTCTATCCTGAGTGCCAGGCTCTGTAATTTATTCTATATATTGCTTTAACTCAATTGAATTATCACATAGTTAATGACTGTGTGTATACTACCCTTACATAAGGGTGATGTTTCTAATGCCGCTCAAGTGAATTCAGGAAAATGATTCATCTGGTGGTAACCTTAAAGGGTTAATGGAACTTGCCTGCAAGATGTATCATCCATTCTTCATATAATGCTTCTGTGCAATCCATGCCTCTATTATATGCTTCCAGTCACCAAATAATAGTTTGCCCATATTTATAATGAGCCAGCTTAAATAGAGACAGTTCTAAACTTAACCCTCACCTATAGACCAAGTTAGATCCAGTGAGATAAAACGCTTTGTTAGGAGTTTGCACAGGTTAGTGTCAAACCAGCATTTCTGACTGTCACATCAAAGCAGCAACTGGCCGCCTTGAAGAATGCTTTGAACAAGTACACATTGTATCCTCCGTGGCAGTTGCAGAATCTTACCCTTTGTTCTATGACCTCTTTTAGAATACGAGTCCAGGGAATGTTGGTTAAGAAAAGTAGTACGGGGCCCATCCGCTCAAATAGCTCAGATACTGTTTGCTGGGAACAGGAGGAAAGGTGTGGGAGATGGACTATTTGGATAACACAAAAATTAAGAAGGTGGCACACGGGGCTCCCTCTCTAAGGATCATATCTAGTCACGGATCAGCGAAGCAGCACCAGGAAGCAAAAATGTGGTCCAGTGGTGGCTCAAGGGCTGGACAGACTGTGGCCATGGGGCCACTGGACAGAAGGGAGTCAGACGTTGGAAGGCCAGTAGATGTGGGAAGTTTGTCAATGATAATGGATATGGCACAAGGCACGTTACAGATCGGTGGAACGTGAACTTAGATTAGGAACCAAAAGCAATATTCAATGTCCAGCAGAAAGGTGAATTTGGGCTCTGGAAGCTTCACGTGTGTGTGTGTGTGTCTTTGTGTATGTGTGTGGTGCTCAGTCGTGTCTAACTCTTTGCAACACTATGGACCATAGCCTGGCTCCTCTGTCCATGGGATTTTCCAGGCAGGAATACTGGAGCAGGTTACCATTTCCTTCTCCAGGGGATCTTCCTGACCCAGGAATCTGGCACTGCAAGCCAGTCCTTTCGTGGTATCACTAGTTCAGTTCAGTTCAGTCGCTCAGTCGTGTCCAACTCTTTGCGACCCCATGAATTGCAGCATGCCAGNATACAGCCTTGATGTACTTCTTTTCCATATTGGAACCAGTCTGTTGTTCCATGTCCAGTTCTAACTGTTGCTTCCTGACCTGCATACAGATTTCTCAAGAGGCAGGTCAGGTGGTCTGGTATTCCCATCTCTCTCAGAATTGTCCACAGTTTATTGTGATCCACACAATAACCCAATCAGAATTGGGTCTACATAATAGAATGTCTACATGTTTCATGGTTATCATAGTGGCTGGTGAGACATCACCTCTTTGGTGATTTCAGGATCATCCCAATTCATAATATTTGGTATTATGACAATTGGTAAACAATAAAACACTGTTTGAAAGAGCCTACTTTAATCTGTATCATATACATGACCTTAACTGTTGAAAGAGTTGGACACGACTGAGCAACTTTCACTTACTCACTAACTGTTGAAATAGGTTAAAAAATGTACATTAAAAAATAAGCATATGTCTTAGTTGACAGTTTATTCCCTAAATAAAATCCTGCCTGGACCACATGTGCTAACATCATTCAGTTTAAGTGGGCAACACACTTTTACTGTTGCTGCTGCTNGAGCAACTTTCACTTACTCACTAACTGTTGAAATAGGTTAAAAAATGTACATTAAAAAATAAGCATATGTCTTAGTTGACAGTTTATTCCCTAAATAAAATCCTGCCTGGACCACATGTGCTAACATCATTCAGTTTAAGTGGGCAACACACTTTTACTGTTGCTGCTGCTGCTAAGTCACTTCAGTTGTGTCCAACTCTGTGCGACCCCTTAGACGGCAGCCCACCAGGCTCCCTCGTCCCTGGGATTCTCCAGGCAAGAATACTGGAGTGGGTTGCCATTTCCTTCTCCAATGCATGAAAATGAAAAGTGACAGTGAAGTTGCTCAGTTGTGTTAGACTCCTAGCGACCCCATGGACTGCAGCCTCCAGGCTCCTCCATCCCTGGGATTTTCCAGGCAAGAGTACTGGAGTGAGGTGCCATTGCCTTCTCCACAGTGTTACTGAGCACATACTATATTTTACTGAGCATTTAATATACGCTAAGAAGTTCTGATGCTGGGAGGGATTAGGGGCAGGAGGAGAAGGGGATGACAGAGGCTGAGATGGCTGGATGGCATCACCGCCTCAATGGACATGAGTTTGAGTGAACTCTGGGAGTTGGTGATGGATAGGGAGGCCTGGCATGCTGCAATTCAAGGGGTCACAAAGAATAGGACATGACTGAGCTACTGAACTGAACTGAACTGAAGAAGTTCTGAGAAAGGCAATAGAGCTGTCTCTCAAAGCTTCAGTTCAGTTCAGTTCAATCGCTGAGTCATGTCTGACTCTGCAACTCCATGGACTGTAGCATGCCAGGCTTCCCTGTTCATCACCAACTCCCAGAGCTTGCTCAAACTCACGTCCATCGAGTCAGTGATGCCATCCAGCCATCTCATCCTCTGTTGTCCCCTTCTCCTCCTGCCTTCAATCTTTCTCAGCATCAAGGTCTTTCCCAGTGCGTCAGTTCTTCAAATCAGGTGGCCAAAGTATTGGAATTTCAGCTTCAGCATCAGTCCTTCCAATGAATATTCAGGACTGATTTCCTTTAGGAATGACTGGTTGGATCTCCTTGCAGTCCAAGGGGCTAAAAAAGTTTTCTCCAACACCACAGTTCAAAAGCATCAGTTCTTCGGCACTCAGTATTCTTTATAGTCCAACTCTCGTATCCATATCCATACATGTCTACTGGAAAAATTATAGCTTTGACTAGATGGACCTTTGTTGGCAAAGCAATGTCTCTGCTTTTTAATATGCTGTCTAGTTTGGTCATAGCTTTTCTTCCAAGGAGCAAGCGTCTTTTAATTTCATGGCTGCAGTCACCATCTGCAGTGATTTTGGAACTCCCCAAAAT
Source organism: Neotragus moschatus (assembly GCA_006410615.1). NCBI lineage: Eukaryota > Metazoa > Chordata > Mammalia > Artiodactyla > Bovidae > Neotragus > Neotragus moschatus. The sequence goes on along the minus strand of SJYA01002940.1, from coordinate 879,163 downwards.
AAAGTGTGTCACTGTTTCCATTGTTTCCCCATTTATTTGCCATGAAGTGATGGGACCTGATGCCATGATCTTAGTTTTCTGAATGTTGAATTTTAAGCCAACTTTTTAAGCCCTCAAAGCTTATCCTTCTACTAACAGAGAGAGTAAACCCAGGGCTTGCAAACACAATTGATGCGAAATTTTGTACACTCTTTGGAAAGCAAACTGTGGTGAAAAAATAGCTTGTGGTCATTTAAATTGATCTTGGATGGAGGTTCCATTTCTGCCTATCTAAATTAGCAAGCTTTGCTGGAGTGTGTTTTGAGGTTGTGCTTTGTAAGACTTAACGCATGTTAAGTAGTAATTGTAAGTTTATTGTATTTGATGATAATAGCAATAGTAATAATGACGATAAAAAAAAGACAGTCATCATCAGTATTTGTGGCTGTGCAAAAATGGTGTCTGGTACCAGAAAAGTGTGGTCCAGCAGCAGGTGAATTAGGCGGCCCATCTAACCCCTCCTCACCAGTACTGAGCCCAGGATGCAGCCACTGAAGTAATTTCAGAGGACACTGTGAAAACGGGAATCGGGACTGCTTTGTTCTCTGGGTCCTAAGACCCAGCCTGAGCTAAACTAGGACCTCACACATTCATATACACTTGTAAACAAAAGACAGAAGAAGAATTATAAAGCTTCAAGAAAACAAGCGTGTTCAGCATCCCTCAAAACCCTTTATCGTACGCTCTCTGTTCCCTGGCAGTCCTATTAGATGCAAAACCTATTTTCAACAAATCTTTTGCCCTTTGGATTTTGTGCTGAAAATATTGGAAGTGAGAGAGTGAAATCTCTCCAAAGAAGTTCTATTAAAAGGATGTTAACCTGTGTCTATAAAATGCCTCTCTCACCATATTTTTTGCAAGTATTCTTCATTATATAGCCGGGGCATAAACAGCAGTGGAAAGAAAGACCACTAAGAAATAGACCTCAGTGAAAGTCAAACTCAGTCTATTAGGGCTTTGAACGGAGGTCAATTCCCAGTGTAGGTTCCATAGTTTTATGTTTTGTAGTGGCTTAGTGATGTCCGACTCTTTGTGANATTATATAGCCGGGGCATAAACAGCAGTGGAAAGAAAGACCACTAAGAAATAGACCTCAGTGAAAGTCAAACTCAGTCTATTAGGGCTTTGAACGGAGGTCAATTCCCAGTGTAGGTTCCATAGTTTTATGTTTTGTAGTGGCTTAGTGATGTCCGACTCTTTGTGACCCCATGGACTGTAACCAGCCAGGCTCCTCTGTCCATGGGATTTCCCAGGCAAGAATACTGGAGTGGGTTGCCATTTCCTTCTCCAGGGGAATCTTCCCGACCCAGGGATTGAACCTGTGTCTTCTTGGCAGTCTGATTCTTTACTGCTGAGCCACTTGAGAAGCCCCAATAGTTTTGTGACCCAGGACAAATTCTTTACTACGGAACATGAGGAAGTCCTTTGTCTGATTATAAAGTTGACAGATCGTTAAAGAAGACACTAGATGACAACGTAATTTTTCCCTGTTCTTACCTCATAACTGAGCCTTTGGGGATTCCTCTCTGAGTATAAGCTGCAGATTCATTTAAAAAAGTTGGAGCCATGGCCCTATTGGTCCTCATTAAATTGTTACTAAATTGGAGGCTTGTACACATTTTAGGCACCCAAGTCACAAAACCCTGTGATTCTGGGGGCCTCCCAAGAGCCAACTTGACTACAGAACAGCCACCACTAAGCCGGTCTGATAAATGTCTCTCTTGGACTCTGTGCGGATGACTCCTACGCTTATCTACTTTCTGGAGCTGTTAAGAGGATTAATTAATGCTTCTGAAGAGTTATAATCACCTTGGATGAAAGGAGCAGGAGGAAAGTAATGACACGTCAGAGTAACTTGGCACCTTTCATCTGAGGATCTCAAAGTACTTCACAAGTTTGAATTAATTAAGCCCGGGTAATTGCAAGGTATAACGACAATCACAATAATGATTGTAATTATCCTCGACATTATCCTTAAGAACCTGATTTGAAATCAATTCCTGACACTATCTCGGCCTTGGTGCTGGTCAGCCTCTTGCTCTCCTGGGTCTGCAGCAGGAATGGTAGGTGCCCTGTCTCCCCTCCTCACCAGCAGTGCCCATGACCTCTGCCCTCACCATGGGACGAATGTGGGTTTCATGGAAGGAGAGAGGAGGGGACCAGCATTTGGGTGAGTGGTGACTTTAGGACATGTTGGAATATGACATTGAAGGGAATGCTTACCATGTATCCAGTGTTCAGTTCAGTTCAGTCGCTCAGTTGTGTCCGACTCTTTGCGACCCCATGAATCGCAGCACACCAGGCCTCCCTGTCCATCACCAACCCCCGGAAAACGTTTTGGATGAATACTTCCTTACTTATAATTTTTAGTGCTAATACTTTATGCTTATATAGCAGTTACTGTTGCAAGTGCTGCTCGTATGTTATTTTATTCGACCTTCACTCTGACTATGTGAGGGCGGTATCATTATCATTATTCCCATTTTACAGATGAGGAAATTGAGGCACAGAACAGTTAAGTACCTTACTCAGGTCACAGAGTTTATCATGGCCAGGTCATGGGGCTGGTAAGTGGCAGTGGGAATTTATGACATGAGCAATATGCTGACAGAATTTGCGCTTTAAAGCACTGCATTTTACTGTCTTTATAAAGAGGAAATAGAATTATAATTTTTACTCAAGTAAAGATCAGTGCATTCTTTTTGCATTTTCCAGACCTCTCTCTCAGAGTAGCTAAAAGCATGGTTTCGGAACTGGATTATCTGGATTCAAACTCCTCTTCTGCTGTTTATGAGCTCTGAAATCTTAAAAAAATGCGTAGCTTTTTAATGCCTTGACTGACCCATCTGTAAGATGGGGATATATAGTTCTTCCCTCATAGAATTGTGTGATGATTATACGACCTGCTCATATAAAGGGCTCATGTATGAGCTCTGCTCATACAAAGGGCTTAGAGTCATGACTGGCACATAGAAGATGCTCGATAAATAATAGCTATCATTATTAAGTAATAAATATTATCGGTGGTGGCGGTTTAGTTGCTTTGTCATATCCAACTCTTGTGACCCCAGGGACTGTGGCCCGCCAGGCTCCTCTGTTTATGGGATTCTCCAGGCAAGAACACTGGAGTGGGTTGCCATTTCCTTCTCCCGGTGGGAGTGTGTGTGTGGAGTCTTCCTGACCCAGGGATTGAACCCCTCTCTCCTGCATTGCAAGTGGATTCTTTACTGCTGAGCCACCAGGGATTCCCAATAAGTATTATTACCCATTCTTTAACAGACAGCAGATAATTTGAAAAGTCAGTGGCTAAGAGACCTTAACATTATTTGTTTCATTAAGATATAAATGAAGAATTTTGTAAGGTATTCAGATTAATTTTTGTGGAGTCTTGTTGTGAACATCAAACATTTTCCTCAAGACATCAAGTTTCCATTCTGTGAAAAAGATGATAGAAAAGGCATTGTTCTTAGTAGGTTTAGCTACCCTCCTAGGGAAGAGAGGCTTCTCCAAGCTTATTTTCTGTCTCACCAATGGGCATTGTGGGTTTGCAAGTAGGAAATCCATATTACCATCTTCTGGTCTTCTCCTGCTCCATAGGAAGCACAATACTACACTGCTGCTAAGTCGTTTTTGTCGTGGCTGACTCTGTCGACCCCACAGACGGCAGCCCACCAGGCTCCCCCGTCCCTGGGATTCTCCAGGCAAGAACACTGGAGCGGGTCGCCTTGCCCTCCTCCAGGGGATCTTCTCAACCTAGGAATCAAACTCAGGTCTCCCACATGACAGGCAGATTCTTTATCATCTGAGCCACCAGGGAAGGCCAAGATTACTGGTGGGTAAGCCATCACTTCTTTGCCGGCTTTCCTGGTGGGTCAGGCATTATCTTCTAGCAGTGGCTAGTATTGGTGCTCTGAAGAAGTAAAATTTCCCCTGCTGGTTTTTTTTTTTTTTTAAGCTTAGAATTTTATTTTTTAAATGTTTATTTAATTTAAAAAATTAAAATTTTTATACAACTTTTAAGGTTGCTTTTCTTTTACAGTTACTTCAAAATATTGGCTAATATTCCCCACATTGTACAATATACCCTTTAGCCTATCTTACACCCAGTGGCTGAGCGCCGAAGAATTGATGCTTTTGAACTGTAGTGTTAGAGAAAACTCTTGAGAGTCCCTTGGACTGCAAGGAGATCCAACCAGTCCATTCTGAAGGAGATCGGCCCTGGGCGTTCTTTGGAAGCAATGATGTTAAAGCTGAAGCTCCAGTACTTTGGCCACCTCATGCGAAGAGTTGACTCATTGGAGAAGACTCTGATGCTGGGAGGGATTAGGGGCAGGAGGAGAAGGGGACGGACAAGGATGAGATGGCTGGATGGCATCACTGACTCGATGGACGTGAGTCTGAGTGAACTCCGGGAGCTGGTGATGGACAGGGAGGCCTGGCGTGCTGCGATTCTTGGGGTCACAAAGAGTTGGACACGACTGAGCGACTGAACTAAACTGAACTGACACCCAATAGTTCATACCTTTTGTTCCCCTACCCCTGTGTTGCCCTGTCTCCCCCACTTATAACCATTAGTTTGCTTTCTATATCTGTGAGTCTTCTTCTTTTTTGTTTTATTCATTTGGTCTTTGTAGTTTTTAGGTTCCACATAAAGTGATATCGCGCAGTATTTCACTTAGCAGCATGTCCTCCAGGCCCATCCGTATTGCTGCGAATGGCAACATTTCGTTCTTTTTTATGGCTAAGTAGTAGTCCACTGTATGCACACCCCACATCTTCTTTATCCATAGAATTTTATTAAAAAAAAAATTAAAAACGTAAAAAACTCTCAAAATTCCTCATTCAACCATCCTTGTGGAGCCTTGTCTGTGGTCTCATGAAGGTCATTTATGTTAATGGGGTAGAAAGAAGAAGGAGCCCAAGTGTGCGGGTGTAAGTAATAGAAAATAAATGACCTTTTGTCTCCAGCAGTGGGTAGATGAAAGGCTAGGCTGGGCAAGGGCAGAGTGGCAAGAGCCCAGATAATACAGATAGAGATTTAATTATTAATACTGAAATGAACCTTGGGCCTGTCCATGATGAGATCATGTCGAAGATTTTCACATTGTGTTTGTACATGAGTAAGGTTAGAATAATTTGACATTGGCTAGAGTTGAGTTTTAACCCACATTACTTTGCGAGGAGACCATTTCTGTAGTCAGGGAAGACTGGCGGCTGCCAGGAGGTGAGGTCAGCCAGGATGCCAAGGTTGACCTGCTCCCTGGGGAGGAGGAGTCTCCTCTGAGCCCTTTGGAAGCTGCCTGACAGCTGATGCTGAACCCTCTTAGAGGTAGTAAGCACTGTGACCTCTTGCACTTTTTTGTTTCCTGTCTCTCCTTTTCCCTCCTCATCCCTGCCAACAGAGCCCTAGAGTCAAAGGGGATTTGGATGCTAGAGAAGGAGAGAATGGAGAAGGTTCCTGAAGGCCTGATCGGAAGCTGAAGTGGGGAGACGGAGAGCAGGGGTGAAAGGTCAATTTGTCCTTTCCTTCCCTGCAGGCTCTTCGGGTCTTCCCTGTGGGCTTGTGACTTGGGATGTCCCCCATGCCTGCGAAGGGCTTTGCTTGTTTCTTAAAGCAGAGTCCTTTCTCAGCCTCCTCATCGTATGCTTGGAGGTTAAGCCTACACAACATGAGGCAGATGTTAAGAAAGCATCCGGACAGGGAAAAAAAAAAAAAATATATATATATATATATATATATATATTTATGTGTTTTTAGGTAACAATGAAGTTGAAAAGGAAAGAAGGTGAGAAAGTCTTTTCTTCCCTTTTATCAAATAAGAAATATTTGCCTAGGGAGACAGGTTTTAGTTTATTCCCAAAGATTTCAGCAAAAGAATAACAGTGATATAAAAACTCTTTGTGAAACTTGTGAAAAAATCTTGCTGCAGCATATTTGACAAGGAAGTTATAGTTTACGCAAAACATATTGATTTCAACTCCTTTCTAAATTTCTGAAAGAATGATGGGATAAAAAGCGAAATTTACTCAAGAAATAAAGTGAACCTGAATTTCCAGCTTAAAATGGAAAAAAGAATTGAAATGTCAGCAACAGTGAAATGAGAAAAATAGTTCTTGAGTCTTAGTCACTTAAACAGAAAGGAACATGTTGCTTTCCCCTCACTGTTTTGTTTGGAAGCTGCAGAAATCAGAGTTGAAGATACACTGCCCCCAAAGATGTCAATACAAAGAAGGGCATTTGTTTTTTAAGAGAAAGGCCTAGAAAGTAAAGAAAAGATTGATATGGGAAAATGTCTTCTAATGGTACATTTAAAAAGCCTGAGATGAGATCACTGCTCATCACAGGATTCTGAGGAAATTAGTCTTCCAGAGACAGATGAGCACCGTGAGAGCTCCCCTTGCCACCCACCTTCCCGTGAAGAAGGGGCAACCTCTTCTCTAACGCAGGTGGCACTGATGCCCCGCCCTGGACATGGAAGCAGGCCTTTCATTTAAGTTTACCATCTGTCGTGATCAGCAAGTGCACTGGAGTGGTTTCTGTTGTAAAAAGTGTATTATTATTTATGTGATCCTCAGGTAGACCAAGTGAAATTAAAGTTGTGTCCGACTCTTTGTGACCCCATGGCCTGTAACCTGCCAGGCTCATCTGTCCATGGAATTCCCCAGGCAAGAATACCGGAGTGGGTAGACATTCCCTTCTCCATCGGAATCTTGCCCCGGGTCTTCCGCATTGCAGGCAGATTGTTTTACCATCTGAGCCACCAAGGAATCCCCAAATAGACCAAATGAATACAAAATAAATATGAAATAGAGGCATCCCTGTCTATCCCACCTTTCTTAAACAAGAAAAAGTGAACACGCTTTAGGATCACTTTGTAGCTATGACCTTCGGTCATGTCTTGTATAAAGACTGGACATAAAGAAAACATTCTCCCTCTCTTGTTCTGAAAAGTACCCAAGATTTGTTGATGTCTTCTGCAAAAATGAAGAATGACCCATATCCGGAGGCCTCGGGTAAGTCAAGTGACATCTTCTGAGGGAGACCCAGGGAAAGAAAACCTTTGTTTTTTCTCCCTGTCCTTTTCTTGATGTCTCACTGGTGGTTGTCCAGCAAGGAGTGTCTTATATTGGTGTCAGTTTTATTTCATTAATCGTCATTTTGATGCTGTGGAGGAGCTGTTCCCCAAAATTGTTAGTGATACAGAAAGCAGTTTGTTGAACCATTTTGTGTTGACTGAACAACTGTTATTGTAGAAGTTCAGTCATTCAATCATGTCTGACTCTGCGGCCCCATGGACGCAGCACACCAGGCTCCCCTGTCCTTCCCTATTTACTGGGGTTTGCTCAGACTCAGGTCCATTGAGTCAGTGATGGCATCCAACCATCTCATCCTCTGTCGCTCCCTTCTCCTCCTGCCCTCAGTCTTTCTCAGCATCAGAGTCTTTTCCAGTGAATCAGCTCTGCACATCAGTGGCCAAAGTCTTGGAGCTTCAGCTTCATCATCAGTCCTTCCAATGAATATTCAGGGTTGATTCCCTTTAGGATTGACTGGTTTGATCTGGAATTTTTTCCATTTTGACTGGAAAGGTGATTTGATCTTAGGATTGACTGGTTGACCCTGGGCTAATTGTATTTCGCTGGAGTCTCCGCTATGTCCTTGGTTTGCTCTGATTCAGTCTGATGCAGCAACTCTGTCCTTCTTTAATCCTGGAGCTGCCCGATTCTCTGAAGTTCTGTTGCCTTCAGCTCCTGTCTGTGAATAGTGAGGTTTCTTGACAAGCTATGTCAAAAAGCAGCTGTGAAAAAGAACACTTAAGGAGCACTTTGGGCAACCTGGAAGAGAGATGCCACGTACAGTCCAAGGAGCGTTGGTTTCTGAGCACCAGCCTTCACATAGAATTTGATCTCCTGTGTAGGGCTCCCCTGGTGGCTCAGATGGTAAGGAATCTGCCTGCAATGTGGGAGACCCAGGTTTGATCCCTGGGTTCGAAAGATCCACTGGAGAAGGAAATGGCAACCCATTCCAGTATTCTTGCCTGGAGAATTCCGTGGACAAAAATTCCCTGGCAGGCCACAGTCCATGAGGTTGCAAATAGTTGGACACGACTGAGGGATTAACACTTTCATGTAGGAGGGAGAGCACGGTAGACTGGTGATGGCATGTGTGTGTTATTGTGCAAAAGAGTGTGTCTCCAGGTATGGTCTCCATGCCTCAGTCATGGACAGCCTCATAGAGGAAGTGAGCTCTAGGAAGGCTTCTAAAAATGAGAAGAAGAGAAAGGTACAGTGAATACAGGGCAGAAGAGAAGCTTCGGGAATGTAAGAAATGCCTTTAAAAACGAGGAGAGGGACTTTCCTGGCAGTCCAGAGGTTAAGACTTCGCCTTCCAGGGCAGGGGGCTAATGGCCTCATGGCCAAAAAACCGAAACATAAAGCAGAAGCACTACTTTAACAAATTCAGTGGCGACTGTAAAAATGGTCCACGCCAAAGGAAGAAATCTTACGGTCTTCCCTCGTGGTCCAGTGGTTAAGAATCCGCCTTGCACTTCAGGGGACTCGGGTTCGATCTCTCTTCAGGGAACTAAGGTCCACATGCTGCCGAGCAAGCAGGCCCTCATGTGCAACTCCTGAGTCCACACGCCACAACTAGAGGGTTCGAGAGCTGCGGCGAAGATCCTGAATGCTGCAACAAAGCCTTCACACAGCTAAAAAAAAAAAAAAAAAAAAAAACCCCAAAAAACCAAAAAAAAAAAAAAAAAAGCGCCTTCCTTTAAAAAAAAGCGGGGAGAAACATCATGCAAGGAAGGAATGAGAGTGAACGGTATTCACTTAGGAAGATGCATTTAAAAATCTTTCCATTCATGTTGAAGTATGTCAAAACCAATACAATATTGTAAAGTAATTAGCCTCCAATTAAAATAAATAAATTTATATGAAAAAAAATAAAGAAAAAAAATCTTTTCAGGAATCCGATGTGGAGAGAAGCTTCAGCTAACTTCATAGCTATGAAAATTATGTGATTCCTTTGAGTGACTCTGAAAAGGAAAACCTCAATTAAAAAAAAAATACAAGCAGGTGTTGGGACAAGTTTGCAATATATTCCAGACAGTTTTTTTTTTTTTCCTTTTAACTTGGAGGATGATAATCAGTTGCTACTTATGGGATATGAGTCATCATAAGATAAAAAGGCAACCCTGACCTATATACTTCTGAACATACTTAACCCTTAGCACGTCTTTGATTAATCAAATGCATAAGAAACCTAACACAGAGGTTGCTTGTGGACTTGTTCAGTGACAGTGAGGATTAAAACATATTAAAGATAACAGAAACATACAAAGTGGAACTGGCATTTCACTTTGCCTCATAAATAAATAATGATAAGCTTATTATTTATCCTGAGAAATGGTGATTAAAAAAAAAGGAGACAAAGATGGATTAAATGTATGGTAAAAAGCCAAACTTTGTCATGGGTGTGGACACTCTGGGGGTGGAAAGCACACCACCCTCTCTGCTGTTAGGCCAGTTTGGTCAATTTCCAGTCCCAAAAGTGTGTGGGGGGAAGTCTGTCCTGAGCAGGGTCTAGTCTGACCATGCACTGTCTCTAGGCCAAAGAAGTGAGAAAAAGATGGAGCAAACATGAAACTTTTCAAAGCAAACATGAAACTTCTCTCTGGAGTTTGAAGAGCTGTGTTTGAAGCTCATTGTCACCAATGGTAACTGGTATTTTTAAAATTCCCAGTGTCGTATCACACACCCGCAGAGAGCAGATAGTGTCTCTCCAGAATTGTTGTTAGAAACTGTACCAAAAATATGTTGGAAAGGGTTTTGAAACCTATGTGCTTATTTCAACACTGTTTGGTTCAAAACCACAGGTGAAGTTCCAGTCAACCACTGACCTCTTGACACTTCAAGAAAAACCTATTTTTTTCTTATAAAGAAACAATACAAATTGTTGTTTGACTCAGTGATTGGAGGGACAGGCCAATATTACCATTGCTTTGAGTTCTTTAAGATGAAAAACCAGATGTTATGTATTTAAGGTCTGAACATTAGCTAGAATTAGGAGTCTTTGAGAGAGAAATCTTTAAATAAAATGTATCATTCCAGCTATTTTGCCGGACTTCTGTAACTTGGGCAGAATGTTGGGTTCAACCCTGGAAAGGCTCTTTCAGTTTTGTCTGAAGTTCTCCCAGTTCCCCGCCGTGGTGAAACTGGGCATAACCATCCCATTATGACACACGCTTCCCTGTTCCATTAAAGCAAAAATGAGTTTGCCAAGAAAAAGCAGCTTTTGCAGAGGGTGTAGCTCATGTTGTGGGGAAACTAGTCTGGCAGGTTCCACCTCAGCTCAATCTTTCGAGGGCCATTTCTGCTGTCAGCCGTCCCAAGGACTATTACAGCCACCAGCGTCCTAACGCCAGCTCCTCCTTTGGGAACACACACACACACACTTAGAGTCACTGGAAAATTATAAATCAACATAACTTCCTCGATGGCCTGAGGTCTTCAAAAAGGTAGAGGAGTATCAATCCGATAGGTATGAGTTGCCTCTGCTTTAGAATCTTGCAGTCTTGCTTAAATAGCAGGCGGGTCAGCTTTTCTCCCCCTTTCTTTTTTAGCATGCTGCTATCACGTCCGACTTTTTTGTGACCCCCATGGACGGCAGCCCATCAGGCTCTTCTGTGCACCAGGATTTCCCTGGAGTGGGTTGTCATTCCTTCTCCAGGGAATCCTGCCCACCTAGGGATCGAACCCACATCTCCTGCACTGACTGTGGGTTCTTTTCCACTGAGCCCCTGGAGAAGCCCTACTTTTTTTGTGGGCAGCAAAACAAGCTTCGATAGACCGGCCAACTACAACTGTTTTCTTTCTCTCATTTTTTGTTTTTATTCTTTTATTTCATTTCATTTCTCATAGTCTGGTCATGTGCTCTCCCCAGGGTACAGGCAGGGTGCAGTGGGAGGGGAAAAGCTACATCTGGTCTACCTGCAAGAGGGGGAGCCGGGTGAGGCTGGGGGTAAGGGTAGCAGGATTTGCTCCCCAACCCCCTGCGCTGTGCTTGAATGCCATGAACACAATTTTCAGCACACTTTGTCATCGGAGGAACTTTCTGGAAGACAGCCAGCTTGCAAGGTCCAAGGTCAAGCAGCCACCATGACTGTCAGTATCCAGGAGAACCTTGGGGAACCCGAGGAGGTGAGGCAGGTGGAGTGGCAGTTAGTAAGCTCCGCAGAGCTGTCTGCACGGCACTGTGGCTTCGTGGATGGCAGGGGCAGCTCTGACTGCTGGGAAGGTCTTATCTACTGATCAACGTGGTGTGCCCGAGGGCCGGGGGAGAGCCTGCTTTGGCAGAAGCCTGAAACTAAACAGCAGAAGGAAAAAGGAAAAAAAGAAAAAAATCTAACAGCAGACCAGTGGGATCAGGTCCTCAGAGAGCACTCTAGTGGGAGGCCCGATCTGCTCCACAGCTGCCTGCTGGCAGGAATTACCTCTTATTCCGAGATGCATTTATTCCAAACTACCTTTGGGGTCCAAAGTGCAGGAACAAAATGGCTTTGGTGGAAAACAATTAACAAACAGGTTATGTGAAATTAGCAGACACTTGGGACTTAACTGGAGGTCCAGTGGTTAAGACACCAGACTTCCAATGCAAGGGGCGTGCGTTTGATCCCTGGTCGGAACTAAGATCCTACGTGCTACATCCTGCGGCGTGGCCAAGAAATAAAACAAACAAAAGAAAATTAACAGCGAGTGTAAGTATCTGGTCCACATCATGGTGGAGTTAGCCACACCGTATATCTGGTGAAGGGATATGGGTTCCTTTCTCTCTAATGATTTACATTAATTTTGAGATTTTAAATATTACATCCAGACACATATATCAGTGTGTTAATAAAACTGAAAGCTTATATAAACCTCTCCCTTAGTCATCTTTGTATATGAAATTCTATAAATTCCTTTTATAGTTGAATTCATTTAACTTGTTTTCAGGTCCCCCCACCACCACACTGAGCTTCCCTGGTGGCTCAGTGGTAAAGAACCCGCCTGCCAAGGCAGGAGATGCGGGTTCAATGCCTGGGTCAGGAAGATCCCCGGGCGAAGGAAATGGCCACCCCCTCCAGTATCCTTGCCTGGGAAATCCCATGGACAGAGGAGCCTGGTGAGATACAGTTCACGGGATCGCAAAACAGTCAGACATAATGCAGAGGTTAAACAGCAATACATCTCTGTAGTACTTGACTTGTACAGATTTTGGAATATAGCCTTTCCCCCTTGTGTTGTAGACGTAGCTCTTCTCTCCTATGTTGGAAGTAGGCACTCTGTTCTCTATTGCCTTGCATATAGTGGGGGTTTAACACTGTTTAATGGAAAAAAAAATTGCTTCACAGATTTCAAAATAGGTGATTACAGGAGAAAACCCCAGAATTTTATACGAAATTTCTATAAGTTAGTAATATGGTACCCATGACGTCATAGACGAATTCTCCACAGGATAATGAGTTCCTCGGTAGCATTTAACATTATTTGATTTAAATGCAGCTTTTCGGGAGCACTTAATAGTATAAAGTGGGAGAATGCCCAGTGGGTAATTATGGGTGGGAATGACACCTGGGAAGTAGCAGCAGTAAATGCATATTGATTAGAATATATTCACACAGGCAAGCTGCTCTTCAATTTATAATTTAGATAGGCTGAGTAGAGGTGCTTGTTCTCTCTTTTGTGTGGAGCCCAGCGCACTGTTGACACTCATTAAAAGTTAAGGAGAGTAACGCCTGGCTAGCATGGGATGCAAATTTTCCATTTCACAAGCCATTGAACAGAAATGACCAAGCAGGAAATGTGGGGTAAAACTCACAGAGATACTATAATGTCTTACCCTGATGAATATAGGGGAATAGTTGGTTGAGTTTTCTCATTGAAGCTTTACTGCTCAGTACTGACCACTTATCGCAAAGAATCAGGAGAAAAGACTTACAAAGTCATATATTGAGATAAACAAGCACCTCTAAAAACTTAAATTCAGGGGTACAAACTACTTGGCTATAATGAAAAATTGAGATGCAGAAAATAAGATGCAGTAAGAAGCTAAAATTGGTTATCATCAAGTTGTTCAATTGGAGCATAATGAATTACCTATGAGGCAGTTTCACTATTAACCAATTTGGAATTTTATTTTACGGGCTGGATTCTTACTGGGGGAACGTTAGATTCTTCGGGAAATGCGTTGACTCTCCCAGTCCAGAAAATGGCAAACTGGTGGGCGACTTTCTAAAATAAAGGCTGGAGGAAGTTTTTACTGATTTACTTTGCCTTCCGTACCTTCCTCTGTAGGTAAACAACGTTCTCCTGCAGTGAGACTCTCAGGTTTAAGCATCTACGATCCTACTTCACTTTCTACTGAGAAGTCATTTGTATCCGACCAACAGACCACCAAGATCAACAGTAAAATAGAGGGACAGTCCAGAGATTAGCACAAAGAGTAGGAGTTAGGAGACCTAACTTCTGCCCTTGTTTCTGCCTATGTGTGACTTTCCACTTTAAAACGTGAAGAAGAGCCCAACCCTTACCTAATTCGCCTGGGTGCAGAGAAAAAAGATATAGTTTCCTATTTTTAAAACAACTTCGCATTTTTGAAAAAATGCAACCTAATAATACACACACACACACACACACATACACATTATATACAAAGATACCAAAGTTTTGGTCCTATGGGGCACCTTGTATTGCAGCTGTGTGCTTCAAAAAAAAAAAAACAAAACCAAGTCTTATATAATTGTCCTGTGTTTGCCAGAGTATAATACTTTTAAAACTTTAAACTTAGTGAAAAAGAATGTTCCCAAATCAGGCTTTGATTTTTATAAGTCACACCAAAAACTTTCCAGTCAGGAATACATGATTGTTTCCCTTGTTTCAGATAAACAGAAAACAAGTACACGATTGAAATGCAGACAAATAAAATCCACCATTAGTACGAAAATCTTTAATCAGATTTCATTTCAGTGTTTCCATTTGTGTGGCAATGTTATTAAAAAGCATCTTAATGACTTAAACGTACAAGCTGGAATGGCTGTAATATTATGGCTTTTGAAGGGGAATTACATCCTTACGGGTAATTTTCCATATCCCCCATAGCTGAGATACCAGCTGACTTCAGAGCAGCTCTGTTCGATCTCTCCCAACCAAGTGAAAAGAGAGCAGAACCCACAGCGATGAGAGAAATGAGTAATCAAGTGAGTCATGTTTGTAGCCAGTGTTATTACTGGGGACACCGAGACAAAATATGTCAATTTCTCAAAGTCAGACCGCTGGTGAGGGCCAGTCTTGGAGTTGAATCTTAGCCTACAGAGGCCGGGCTCTTTCCACTGCACCTGCTGTTCCTGATGCAATGATGTTGGCACTGGGAGAGAGAAAGGATGACTAGGGGAAAAGTCAGCACTCGCTGTACTCTCCCGAAAATCCATCTCCAGGCAGACTCTCCCAGTGGGCCTCCAGGTTCCGCCAGTCTGTTTTGCAGACGATGCGCTGTCCTTCCTACCACTCATCGGTTCCACTGCTACACCTTCACCCATCTTCTTCCAGGTGGCCTGTGACTTCGGGAAAGTAAACAAATGACTTCATGCTGCCCCATTTGGAAATTCCTGCTCTGTGTACTTGTGGTCTCTCTGACTATTTTGATCAAGCAGGAAACACATCCTAATATCAGCAAAATCTCTCCTAAGTTTCCTAAGAAGCCCCTCCTCTCTCCGGACCCACCACCATTACTCACCTCTAGGAAACTAATAATAAATACCCTGGCCTTCCTGTAGTGCTTGTTTTTTAAAATAATAACAATGCTCACTCCCTCTTGCTCTGAAGAGGCAACCAGTGTAGTAAGCTTCCTGTGTCATCCATCAGCCAGGTCCTTGGGAGGCTTGGTCCCACGTTCTAGTCTTGAGGGGACATCTGTCATGCTCTGGGATCCCTGCATTTTCTTAAAAATGACCTGTCATAAAATATCCTCCTTAAGAAAATCAAGATTTGGAAAAAAGGAAATGCTGAGTCTCTCCTTTCGGCACCTTAAGCAACAGTTCATTTTGTGCAATCAGCCATCCGATTCTATTCAGAGTGTCTAAATTTTTTTCTTTTTAATTTATGGACCTATCATCTATCTGCTTATTACACGTCAGTGCTTATGTGCTTAGTCTGTGCTTAGAGTCGTGTCTGACTCTTTGAGACCCCGTGGACTGCTGCCTGCCAGGCTCCTCTGTCCATGGGATTCTCCAGGCAAGAACACTGGAGTGGGTTGCCATGCCTTCCTNCCTATCATCTATCTGCTTATTACACGTCAGTGCTTATGTGCTTAGTCTGTGCTTAGAGTCGTGTCTGACTCTTTGAGACCCCGTGGACTGCTGCCTGCCAGGCTCCTCTGTCCATGGGATTCTCCAGGCAAGAACACTGGAGTGGGTTGCCATGCCTTCCTCTAGGGCATCTTTCCAACCCAAGGATGGTACCCAGGTCTCCCACATTGCAGGCTGATTCTTTACTGTCTGAGCCACGTCAGAGAATCCAAGAAACCAAATAATTGTCAGACTAAAAGAATGTCAAAAGAAGCAACCATGGGGTAACGTTATAAAAAAATAGAATTCTGACGTTCTAGTTCAATGTTATTCATATCAATACTTCTAAACATTCTCCAACATCAGTACGTAATGCTGGGAATACAAGCTCTTGCTTCCCTGTTGGGTCAATTGGTAAAGAAACCTCCTGCAATGCAGGAGACCCAGGTTTGATCCCTGGGTGGGGAAGATCCCTTGGAGAAGGAAATGGCTACCCAACTCCAGTATTCTTGCCTGAAGAATCCCGTGGACAGAGGAGTCTGGTGGGCTATACAGTCCATGGGGTCACAAAGAGTCGAACACGACTTTATGGCTAAACCAACGGTCCAAAGACTGCAAGTTACTAATATGTGCTTGAAATGTCAGCAATGAAGTTAATTTGACTGGTATTAAAATGTTAGTGCTAATTGTAGCCTCAGCAAGCACAATACATTAGCACAAACCACACTATTGCACAATTATTGTTTATGTGTAATGCAGTCGTCTTATCGATTTGCCAGAATTTCTTCTTTTCTGCAGGCTTCTTTCTGTTACCTATGAATATCAATACTGTGGCTGAATAGTAAGCAAGCTAGCACTTTTGAGAATGATAAATAAATCATGAGGAGGATATGTATCTTCGGTTTTAAATGGTGGGTTTTATGCTCTAGATGTAAAAACATGCTAAAAATAGCAGCTTTCAACTTTTAAAATTATAGGGTTTTGAAACTGATTTTGGAGAATCGTTGCTTTTAGACCTTGACGAGAGGAACCAGCATACAAAGTATTGATGGAAAGTGGTCTGAGCCGTATTGTATAGTGCACAACGTTCTGGGCTCTCTTCCCACCATCTGGCAGGATTAGATGGAGTGAGTTGCAGAACTTCGTCCTCTAAAGAAGTCTCTTAACAGTTCTGCCAGGGGAGGAAGGAACGCGGAGAGGACGTACGCTGCCAGGGAGACTGTAGAAGGGATGTGAGTTCTGACTCGTACAAGGGAGCTGGGTTACAGATTCGTTTTCTGGGCTTCTTTTCAATAAAACACAGTGTTCAAGGGTAGAAAAGTCTAATAAAAGGAATTTGGGGTTTTGTTGAGATCCTGAAGGCTGTTTTATGAACTTCAAACAAAAAGAAACGCTGTGTCATTGAGAAGTAGAAAATATGGGGTTCTAGGATTTAGCCTGAGGACACCCGTTACCAGAAAGTGCTCAAGTGTTTGACTTCAGGACAAATGCCTTGGCATGACCCAGTCCAACGGCGCTCCCGGTTAGTGTTGAACATTTGCAGCTCTTACAATGCAGTGTGCGCCTGCTCAGCCGTGTTCAGCTCTTTGTGACCCCAGGGACTGGAGCCCGCCAGGCTCCTCAGTCCATGAAATTTTCCAAGCAAGAATCCTGGAGTGGGTGGCTATTTCCTATTCCAGGGGATCTTGCCGACCCAAGGATCAAACCTCTCTAGTGTCTCCTGCTTTGACAGGTGGAGCCTTTACCAACAGCACCCCCTGGGAAGCACCTCTTCCAATGCGGTAGTCTCTCTTATTCAGGTATGTATTGATTTGAAGGGAAACATAGAAGTTTCTATGGAAGGGGCTG
Source organism: Neotragus moschatus (assembly GCA_006410615.1). Lineage (NCBI taxonomy): Eukaryota > Metazoa > Chordata > Mammalia > Artiodactyla > Bovidae > Neotragus > Neotragus moschatus. The sequence goes on along the minus strand of SJYA01002940.1, from coordinate 861,953 downwards.
TAATGCTTACCAGTGGAGCAGTCGTTACTCTTTATGCACTCAGTAACTATGGGGGTAAAACTGGAAGAAGCCTTAAAGGTTGCTATTCTCTATTTTGACCTTTCTGAAAGTAGGTGATAATGGGTTTAATCATCACCTTTAATTCACCTTGTAGGAATAGAGCTCTCACAGTAAATAATTATTATTTCTGTGACAACAAGCAGGTAAAAAGTCAGAATACAGGGAACTATTTATACTATTTCCTACTTGCAAAGCTCTTTCTCTTCCTACCTGCCTATCTGTATATGATCCGACACAAAGTCAACTTACACTTTTCTGTGCTGAAGGAACTGTCCATCCAGTTTTTAGTAACTGTCTCTATTCTCTTGTCTCCAAGTCAGTGAGCATCTTTGTGTGTGTGTGTGTGTGTGTGATGTGGACCATTTTTAAAGTCTTTATTAAATTTGCTACAATATTGCTTCGGCTGTTTATGTTCTGGTTTTTTGATTTAGAGGCCTGTGGAATGTTAGCTCCCCAACTAGGGATTGAACCTCGCACCCCCTGCACTGGAAGGCAAAGTCCCCACTGGACCACCAGTGAAGTCCCCGTGAACATTTTAACTCCAACAGGAGGACTTAGGGATGAGAGCTGAGACTGAACACATAGGTTGCTTGCCGATTTCCATTTTAACACTGCTTCTCGAATGGGGCTGCTATAGATAAATACAGGAGCGCTCTGTTGGTGTGGTGGAAAAGAGAAACATTTATTTGAAAAATGGATATCTATTATTTATGTGTACCTCAAAGAGTGGNACTGGAAGGCAAAGTCCCCACTGGACCACCAGTGAAGTCCCCGTGAACATTTTAACTCCAACAGGAGGACTTAGGGATGAGAGCTGAGACTGAACACATAGGTTGCTTGCCGATTTCCATTTTAACACTGCTTCTCGAATGGGGCTGCTATAGATAAATACAGGAGCGCTCTGTTGGTGTGGTGGAAAAGAGAAACATTTATTTGAAAAATGGATATCTATTATTTATGTGTACCTCAAAGAGTGGACTCATTGGAAAAGACCCTGATGCTGGGAAAGATTGAGGGCAAGAGGAGAAGGGGGCAGCAGAGGATGAGCTGGTTAGATAGCATCGTTGACTCAATGGACGTGAGTTTGAACATATTCTAGGAGAGAGTGAAGGCCAGGGAAGGCTGGCGTGCTGCAGTTCCTGGGGTGGCACAGAGTCAGACACGACTAAGTGACCGACCAACAACAGCAAAGTTAACAGAATTTATTACTTATGTTTATCAGACTTACATTTACACCTATGCGGCCTATACGCACATATATGTGTGTTAATTCAAGGCAGAATTTTAGTAAGGATTAACTCGTTTTTTATTTTTTTTAATTCGTTTTTTTTTAATGCAGTAAAATGTTCATTGCCTTAATGGCCTAAATTATACATCACTTGTAACCAAATCTGAATATCAATTCATCCCAGCTTCATTGAGCTGGGTGCAAAAATTTGCATTTTTCAATTCAGTTTTTTTTTCTGGTGGGCCAAAGATCTGTAGTTGAGAAAAAGGCAGAAAAAAAAGATAAGCTCCTCTTTATCAGATTGAATAAACTCTCTCAGAGTCAAGCTGGAAAATGCCTCCCAGTGCTGTCAGAATCAAATGGAAACAAGTGTTACATAAGGGTTAAAAAATCTTCTGAAAATTACTGCAGCATACCCACTGTATTCTTAGATACAGCTTGCAGAAACCGTCAGAATCCACAGGTATGGAGTAACAGCTAAAATACTCATCAAAAGAAGTCAAATGAACTCTTTAAATATGTATGGAAAACTTCATCCGACTGTTTTTTATCTGCGTTCGACTCTAGATGTGACATCTAATCCATGAATTCCATGTTTAGAGGCTGGAAATAAAGAGAGACTTTGAGCTCTTCAAGTTTTAAAGGTTGAATGGTGGTTTCTTTTTGAAAATCTTAAAAATCCATCAATTCTTCAAGAGATACAAAGGTATACATATTGTTATGCTGGTTAATTTGCATTTTGCGGTAGCTCTGTTCTTCATGAGTGTATTTATTAAAGTGCTTCAAATATGTTGATAAGGAAATTCTTTCTAGTCTAACTATTCCTGAAAAGGTACATTTGAAAAAAAGGACATTTGCGCTCTCTCTCTTATTTTCATCCTATTAGTTTGGTGAGTATTTTCCTTTCCTAAATTAACAAAGACAGAGACTGGCATAGGACTTGATCAACTTCTTTGAAAAATAAATTGGGAAGCTTCAAAACAGGTGTATGTGGCATTCTAACCCATTTTTCAGTTTGCTTTGTCTTTTTTAAAAAAATTCATTTATTTAAAAAGAATTTTATGCATTAAAAAATTGAAGTATAACACTTGAGATGAAAAAAAATAAAATTAAAAATTAAAAAAAGTAAAAAACAAAAAAGCCAAAACAAAACAAAAAATTGAAGTATAGTTAATTTCTCATGTTGTGTAACCCATATTTTTAAATTAAGACTACCTGAAGGCAGAAAGAGCTTGAAATACACACACTCCCTTCTGATGAACTGACTATTTTCACTCTTGCGTGTTTCATCTCCTCCCCACCCAGGAAAGCACATTGTTGGCTCACTCCATCAGACCTCTCCTTATTAGGAGCCTCTCTTTCCTTCTGATGTTACCTAACTCCATTGTGTGCCCGAGTGAAACGCCTCCGTTCTGTGGAACCAGGAGTGGAGTGGGTGAGACAGAAGGAGGGGCCCTGCTTTCTTCGTGAGCTGTCTTTCTGAGTTGGTCGGTACCTTGCAGCTTGATTACCACACTTCTCACTGTGGCCTGTCTCGTTCTGAGTTATTTATGCGTCTGTTCCTTCACCTGGCAGGGTTGTGTTGAGTTGAAATGAAGTCATTAGTCCTGGCTGGATCTGTCTCTGGATCAACGGCCTTCTTTGTCCAGAGTCACTCCCTGAAAGTTGATGAAAACTCATCGCATCCTCAGAACAGACGAGGGAATTCTTGGGCTGATAGGCTTGGGAGCTGAGAGTGAGAGAAGCAACCTCCCTGGAAGAAAAATTTCTGCTCTAGTTCAGAACATGCTGGTTTCAGGATCAGCCATAGCCATAGCCCTTTCCGCCTAGATTTCTTCCTGCATGAAATCTTACCCCTGTAGGCATCCTGACCTTACATGGATTTCTCAAACCTAATTTAGATCAGGGTGTGAGTAGGGAAGAGAGTTCAAAAGAAGAGGCCCCTGAGGCTTTCGGAAACTTTCTATTTTTAGGATGTCAACTTTGATGTTTCCTGGAGTCTTGAGCCAAGCCAGCCTTGGAACAAGGAGCCAGTGAGGAATGGGGTGAGGGGTAGGCTCAAACGCCAGATCTCGTGCCGACCAGTTATGCAACTTTGTGGTCTAACTTCTCAGTGCCTCAGTTTCCTTATCTGACATGTGAATATAATAATATGCGTCTGGTGGGGGCTTCGTAGGTGGCGCAGTGGTAAACAATCTGCCTGCCAATGCAGGAGTCTCAGATTTGATGCCTGGGTTGGAAAGATCCCCTGGAGAAGGAAATGGCAACCTGCTCCAGTGTTCTTGCCTGGGAAATTCCGTGGACAGAGGAGCCTGGCAGGCTACAGTCCACGGGGGTCTCAAAGAGTCTGACATGACTGAGCAATTGAGCATGAGCGTCCGTCTGGTAGGGTTGTCATGAGGATCAAATGAGTTAGTACACATCAAAAGTTTAAAACAGTGACTGACATCAAAGAAGCATGCGATTTTAAATTGCGTTTATTACTCCGAGGGCTTATTTGCTTTCAAAGTTTTTTTGACTTTTCCTTCAATTCTAAGAGGTTGATCAAATGTGTAAATGCCTCATGCCCCCTTGTTTCTAAGGCACAAAGATACTAACAAGTCACGGAGTGGAAATGAAGAAATCAAACAATATAGTTCCTTCACAATAGTGTGTGTGGTTACCTCTGTTTTTGATAACCTAAGAACACCTTGGTTCTTCCCCTGTCTACTTTGAATTTCTAAAAAAAAGCTGAAACAGACTCTCTTCTCAAAATTATTATGTGGTTTTATTGTGTCTTTGGGAACTGCATTTAGGGGGAAAATTGAGAAGTTATAGCAGCAGCTTATTAAGGAAAGCCCCTTTTTCACAGCTCGATAATGTGAAAAAACAAAACAAAACAAAACTGAGACGTGTTATTTGTCTTTTCACATTGTCCACGCAAATTGGAGAGTTTAAATAGGAAAAAAAAAATTTATGCATGTACATACCTGTGTAGGTATGCACACACACACACTTTGAAATGGTAAGGACAATGGTGAGACATTTAAAAGACAGAAGAAAAAGTTTCCCAGGATAAGTGAGTCACCAGATGGTCACACATTGGAAAGGAAGAAGTGCACTCAGCCACCTTGATGAATTGTTTCCCAGGTGACTCAGTGGCAAAGACTCTGCCTCCCAATCAATGCAGGAGACGCAGGAGACACGGGTTTGATCCCTGGGTGGGGAAGATCCCCTGGAGGAGGGAATGGCAACCTACTCCAGTATTCTTATCTGGAGAATCCCATGGACAGAGGAGCCTGGCAGGCTACAGTTCCTGGGGTCACAAAGAGTCAGACACAACTGAGTGGCTTAGCACACACTTGGATGATTTATCTCCAAATTGTATATTTTTCTTTTACAAAATCAGAAGGAGAATCACTGTGAAAGACTCCAAGCAACTTCATGTAACAACCCAGTTTCCTGGATCGTGCTCTTTGAGCACTCTCAGCAGGCTGGGCCTTCCTGCCAAAGCCCTGGGCACCATGGGCTTCATCTGTAGAGGGACAAGAACATTATCTTTTGGATAATGGCAGAACCAGAAGATACACTGAGTCTGTCCTCAGCTGGTGGTGTGATCTGGGGCCATGCAAACCGCCTCCCTCTGTGCCTTACAAACAAAGACACTGGGCTAAGCAACCTGAAATGTCCTTCTGCATCTGAGTCAGAAATAGGAGAGGCGAGTTTACTTCAAAGACCTTGGGCAGATGCCACAGGGTAAATGCTTTTGTGCCTCTGCTCATCTTTTTCTTTTGCTTGTTTTTCATCATCTCATCGTGTTATCCCCTATCCTGTGAGATGGATCAGTCAAGTGAGAGAATGATTGAATAAACCAAGCCATCATTTGTGTATTTTTCCTTGAGGGTAGCTGTTGGATAGCTCTTATGAGTGAAGGGGTTTATCCGAGTGATGGTTTTCCTGGTAGTCATGTATGGATGTGAGAGTTGGACTATAAGGAAAGCTGAGCACTGAAGAATTGATGTTTTTGAGCTGTGGTGTTAGAGAAGACTCTTGAGAGTCCCTTGGACTGCAAGGAGATCAAACCAGTCCATCCTAAAGGAAATGAGTCCTGGGTGTTCACTGGTAGGACTGATGTTGAAGCTGAAACTCCAATACTTTGGCCACCTGATGTGAAGAACTGACTCACTGGAAAAGACCCTGAACCTGATGCTGGGAAAGATTGAAGGCAGGAGGAGAAGGGGACGACAGAGGATGAGATGGTTGGATGGTATCACTGGCTCGATGGACATGAATTTGAGCAAGCTCTGGGAGTTGGTGATGGACAGGGAGGCCTGGCCTGCTGCAGCCCATGGGGTCACAAAGAGTCGGACACGACTGAGCAATTGATTTGAACTGAACTGTTTGTGTATTTCCTTCTTTTAGCCTCTCTGATCCCTTTCTCCTTAGCAGTGGAGAATGAAGACTTGCTCATGAGACACAAGTTCTCCTGTGTCTTTTTATGACACACAAGCACATATACTGTGAGTGCTGAAAATGAGCGTAGAGACAGCTGATGTTTTCTGAGTTGTTTATATGTATAATAGTAGAAGGGAACTGCATACATGGATAGTATTTTCTTAAATCATCTTTTCTCCCCCCCTGTAGGGGAGAATACACGCAGTCATCTCCCCTCTGTTGCTAATGAATTAAAGCTGAAAAGCAAGTTGAAGGATGAAGTTGTCAGTAAATGATAAACAATTGACTCATGATGACACTGGGCTTCTCGGTTCATAATGGCTATTATTGTTGCAGGAGGGGCTCATTAGTTCCTAGGTGTGGTCTTCCTTCCCAGGCCAGATCAGTTTATCAGGGACCAAATAAATGCAGGTTAAATAATTAGAGATGTGCCAAAAGCCCGAGCACCCACTCTTTCCATTTGAAAGAAAACGACTCACTTTTCCTTGGCAGCCACACCTTCTAATTACTTGCAAATGTTTAAGACTCATTATCTTCAAAGTTTGGAGAAAGACGGAAAAGGAAGGGGGTGGTGGTGGTAGGGGAAGGGTGCTGATAGTGGATCAAAGGCCCTGGTTCATCAGCGGCTGACTTTGTTTCGGGCGAATTGGAGCCTCAAGGCGGAGTGGATGAGTTGACGGCTCTTCGGCAATCCGGGCGCCCTGGAGAAGGGCAGCGTGTGTTCAGCCCCACCGCCTGTGCCCCGCCCTTGACCTGTCTCCTTTGACACGCCATATTGAGCAAGAGGTGGGTGAGGGTGGTGCGGTGGGGGAGAGAAGCCTCGCGTTTTCTAGAAGCAAGGCGGTTAAACACTGCCCCCTTTCTTTCCTTCCCTCACCTCTGGGCTGGCTCACCTTCTGGTAGGGTTGAGACCAACTCCTTTCTCTTCAGACCTTCTCCCTGTGAGTCCCTTCGGGCTCAAGGTACTTGCTACAGGGTCGCAAGCCCACTAGTGTGCGTGCGTGCTCAGTCACTAAGTTGTGTCCGACTCTTTGCGACCCCATGGACTGAAGCCTGCCAGGCTCCTCTGTCCATGAGATTTTTGCAGGCAAGAATACTGGGGTGGGTTATTTCTTCCTCCAGGTGATCTTCCCGACCCAGGGATCGAACTCGTGTTTCCCGAAGCTCCTGCATGGGCAAGCAGATTGTTTACCAGCAAGCCACCAGGGAATACCCCAAGACCACTAGAGCTGCTGAGAATTTTTGCTCATACTGCTGAAAGACCCAGGGCCTCCTTATGTACCTGTGTAGGCACTTTCTGCAAATTCTGCAGGGGCTATGCTCTTCTTAGTGTCTCCTTGTTGAGGGTTCAGCAAGCAGGAGACAGATCAAGACTTAGAAAGGGAGAGTGTTCAAGTGAGGATAATGAGAAATCACTTAAGCCCAGTGACTTTCAGCATGTCATCTCCTTACAACATCAGAATTTGGAATGAGAAGGATTGACATGGTGTTCTGAGTCTCCTGTCAAATCTTTCTCAGATGCGCAATCCAGCTGCTGAGACATTAATATTTTTCTTTGTTTTTTCTTTCTTCTATTTCCTCTTCATCCTGCAGTTTGAAAGATTATATTCTTAAGAAGGGGACCTTTCACAGTCTTAGGGATGCAGGTATAAGTAAGCTAACTTTCTCTTTCCTTCTCCCTGAATTCCGCCGTAAAGGTATGTCTTTAAATCTCCTTAAAGGATTTTTTTGGGGGTTTCCCTGGTGCGTCAGTTGGTAAAGAATCTGCCTGTAATTCAGGAGACTCAGATTTGATCCCTGGGTCGGGAAGATCCCCTGGAGAAGGAAGTGGCAATCCACTCCAGTATTCTTGCCTGGGAAATCCTGCGAACAGAGGAGCCTGGCGGGCTACACTCCAAGGGGTCACAACAGTCGACATGGCATAGAGACTAAACCACCATCACCACCACCACCAAAAGATTTTGACCTTTGGCCACAGGTATTGTGGATGTTTCTTTGACTTTGGTGGCCCACTGAACTATGGAAACATCTCTGGAGGTTTCATGAATGTATTAAGGCTTCCAAAGATGAAGAAAGCAGGTGCTCCGGGCTGTGGTTAATTCGATACAGTGCTTCTTTCCTGCCTTTCTGTTTCTATGTTTTTCCATCTTTCTTTCCCTCTTTCCTTCCTGTGCTTCCAATACCAAGCATCTCTTTCCACTCAAGGAAATATTTTCTCAGTTGTTCAGATAAATTCTGGTGATGACTCTTCTTACCTTCTATTCTTCAGGAAGAAGAATAATAATGAGAAGACACTGTAAAATTGTGAATTAAGTTAGAAATATTTCCGAGAATTTTCTTCTGTCTCAGGGATTTTTGCACTCAAGGTTATCCTGCGAAAGCTGCCACGTCTCCACTTAAGTCTCAGCAGCCACATCAGCTAGAAGATGCTCTAATTAACCAAACAGTACCTTTATGCCTTTGAGTTTTTATGCTACTTTAAACCCTTTAACGTGGACCGGATTTTTAAACTTCTTCTCTCTTAAAGTTTAAAAACATTTTTAGTATCTGTTAAGTGTTCATGTTGTGCTCAGCACTTAGCCAGGGCTATAAATGTTGTGCTATATGAGAACCAGATGATACAGACGCTCTGTCTAAGATTTCGGCATTCTAGAGGACAGCAAGAGAGTCAGCTTCTGTGTGTACATCTACATGTATATACAGTATCATACAGCCTTCCCTGGTGGTTCAGCGGCAAAGAATCTGCCTGCCAACGCAGGAGGCGTGGGTTCGATCCCTGGGTCGGGAAGATCCCCTGGAAAAGGAAATGGCAACCCACTCCAGTATTCTTGCCTGGAGAATCCCATGGACAGAGGAGCCTGGTAGGTCCATGGGGCCTCACAGAGTCAGACACGACTGAGTTACTAACTTTTTCACTTTGTATATATATAAATCTATACAAACACACACACACATACCTATATGCTTTAAGCCAACTGCACATGTACGCACACAGAATACATATCCACAGTTGTCCTTCCAAATTAAGACCATAAGAAAAATACATGGTTGAGGAGCTGAAGTCAAAAGTGACTTTTAAAATGCTATGGATTTCATTAATATGAACAATAAATACAATACCAACCGTGACATTGTGACTTATAACAAGCAATAAACATTTGATCTTTGTCCCTGTTTTTGGCACAAGTGAGTGAAAATCACTCAGTCATGTCCAACTCTTTGTGACCCCATGAACTATACAGTTCATGGAATTCTCTAATCCAGAATGGGAGTGGGTAGCTTTTCCCTGTTCCAGAGGATCCTCCCAACCTAGGGATGAAAGCCAGGTCTCCCGCATTGCAGGCAGATTCTTTACCAGCTGAGCCACTAGGGAAGCCCTAGTTTTTGGCACAGAGCTCCTACAACCTTTGGATTTCTGCAACCTTGAGAGAGGTAGGGTAAAGGTGTCTTTTTTATGTTAATAAAAAGGGGCGGGGTTGGGGAGAGCAGCTGGGTAATCTCTGGAGGGGCTGGTTGCCTAGGGAGCCAGCCAAACGATTAGAAGTTAGAACCTTCAGTCCCTTCCCCAACCTCCTGGAAGGGGAGAGGGGCTGGAGATTGAACTGAGAGCCAGTGGTCAATGACTTAATCAGTCACGCCTATGTAATAAAGCCCTTATAAAAAACCTTTCCAAAGGCGAGAGCTCAGAGATTATCCAGATTGGTGAACACCTGGAGTTTTGGGGAGGCTGGTGGGCTTGGAGAAGGCAGGGAAATTCTGTGCTCTTGGCCCATGCATCCATGCTAAGTTGCTTCAGTCATGTGTGAGTCTTTGGGACCCCTTGGGCTGTAGCCCGCCAGGCTCNCCTTATAAAAAACCTTTCCAAAGGCGAGAGCTCAGAGATTATCCAGATTGGTGAACACCTGGAGTTTTGGGGAGGCTGGTGGGCTTGGAGAAGGCAGGGAAATTCTGTGCTCTTGGCCCATGCATCCATGCTAAGTTGCTTCAGTCATGTGTGAGTCTTTGGGACCCCTTGGGCTGTAGCCCGCCAGGCTCCTCTGTCCATGGGACTCTCCAGGCAAGAATATTAGAGCGGGTTGCCATGCCCTCCTCCAGGGGATCTCCCCTACCCAGCGATTGAACCCACGTCTCTTATGTCTCTTGCATTGCCAGGTGGGTTCTTTACACTAGCGCCTCCTGGGAAACCCTGACTTTGCCCCATATCTTGCCCTATTTAAGNCTGTGACATTCTTGCTTGGGAAAGTCCCGTGGACAGAGGATCCTGGCGGGCTACGGTTCATGGGGTTACAAAGAGTTGGATATGACTTAGTGATTGAGCACACACACACACACACACACACATGAAACTCTTTATGTCTTGTTTCGGTGTTTATAAAACATCTTAAGAACCTAAGTATTATCTCATGTTAATTATTTAGTTAATTACTTAGTCATTTACCAAATATTTATTGAAGACCACCTATGTGCCAGACACACTGAACACTGAAGGGCGAAGCTGAAAAGACACAGCTCCCCACTACGTGAAGCTGTGTGTCAGGCCCCACGCTAAGTGCTTTGGGCACATCCTCCTCTTATCCTCATAATAGTCTGCCCACTTAATAAGGGAGGACACTGAGGCCAAGAGGCAGTGTTAGGAGTCAAGCTGAATGAAGTCTGACTGATGCCAAAGTCATTTACTTTAAGCATTAAATGATANGTGTGTCAGGCCCCACGCTAAGTGCTTTGGGCACATCCTCCTCTTATCCTCATAATAGTCTGCCCACTTAATAAGGGAGGACACTGAGGCCAAGAGGCAGTGTTAGGAGTCAAGCTGAATGAAGTCTGACTGATGCCAAAGTCATTTACTTTAAGCATTAAATGATACCACTTCCACCTCCTCTAGGTGGGGTAAGCTCTTGCCACTGTGCATGTGGGAGAGAGGTAGAATGACCCCGGAAGTAACCATAGAAGGGCAGGCGTTGGACTAAGGGTATGGTAGTCAGGCTTGTAAAGAGCCCCCTGATAATCACCACCTGTGTACACCTTGTGTGATCCCCTCCTTTGAGTGGGCAGGGACCTCGTGAATATGATGAGCTACCCCTCCTGTGATTAGGTTACATTATACAGATGATATGCCAAAAGTGAAGATACTCTATAAATCAGTTTTTTTGAGTTCATCAGCTGGGTCAGCCTCACCCCATCAGTTAAGCCCTTAAGAACGGGGCTCTCTGATGTCAACAGCCATGATACGAAAGGGCCTGGGAACAGGAGGCACCTGGGAGCTGAAAGCAACCTATAGCCCACAGTCAGCAAGGAACTGGAGACCTCAGTCCTGTACCTGGCCAGGTGATAAACTCTGCCCACCAGCAGTGAGCTTGGAAGAGGGTGCCAGCAGAGAGAAATTCAGATGAGATCTCACCGCTGTGAACAATCCGATTTTAACCCGATGAAACCACATTTCCGATCCACAGAAATAGTGAGATAATATATTTTTGATGTTTTGATGATAATGATTTGTTACACAGCAGAAGAAAACAGAACAGGCAAGAATCACTGAGATGGCATGTAGATCAAAAGTTATCTCAACAAAAATCAAGAAAACTGATTAAACATATATATATATATTTCAACTCTATTTTCTCTCTCCCTCTCTCTATTTCTTGGGGCTTCCCAGGCGGTGTTAGTGGTAAAGAACTTGCCTGCCAGTGCAGGAGACATAAGAGAAATGGGTTCAATTTCCGGGTAGGGAAGATCCCCTGGAGGAGGTCATGGCAACCCATTCCAGTACTCTTGCCTTAAAAATTCCATGGACAGAGGAGCTTGGAGGGCTACAGTCCATGGGATCACAGAGTCAGACCCGACTAAAGTCATTAGCGCACTTGCACACTGTCTCTTTCTAAGTCACTGTGATTTATTTCTCCTAAAATATGCTCACTGACTTGGGATTTATTCCTTTGATATCACGTGACATGTTCATTGATTGTGAACTTGGTCCCAATTTGTTTAACTCTTTAAAAATTAGCACTGGGAATGAGTTTCTCAGTGGCTCCATGCCTTGTTGTTGTTGTTGTTCTGTTGCTAAGTTGTGTCTGACTCTTTGCCATCCTATGGACTACAGCACACCAGGCTCCTCCGTCCTCCACTACCTCCCGGAGTTTGTGCAGGTTCTTCTCTGTTGAGTCGGTGATGCCATCCAACCATCTCATCCTCTGTTGTCTCCTTCTCCGCTCACCTTTAGTCTTTCCCAGCACCAGGAGTCTTTTCTGATGAGTCAGCTCTTTGCATCAGGTGGCCAAATTATTGCAGCTTCAGCTTCAGCATCAGTCTTTCCAATGAATATTCAGGGTTGATTTCCTTTAGCGTTGACTGGTTTTATTTCCTTGCTGTCTGAGGGACTTCTCCAGTACCACAGTTCAAAAGCATAAATTCTTCCATGCCTTTTAGAGTGATACACAATTTGCTAGGATAGAAATTTTACTAGAATGTAAATCCCACAAAGATCTAGGCCTTGTAATGGCAAAGATTCTTGTCTGGCCCAGGCTGCTGCTGCTGCTAAGTCGCTTCAGTCGTGTCCAACTCTGTACGACCCCATAGATGGCAGCCCACCAGGCTCCCCCGTCCCTGGGATTCTCCAGGCAAGAACACTGGAGTGGGTTGCCATTTCCTTCTCCAATGCAGGAAAGTGAAAAGTGAAAGTGAAGTCGCTCAGTCATGTCTGACTCTTAGCGATCCCATGGACTGCAGCCCAGCAGGCTCCTCCGTCCATGGGATTTTCCAGGCAAGAGGACTGAGTGGGTTGCCATTGCCTTCTCCAGTGCTAAATAAATATTTGTTTAACCAAATGATTCATAGAAACTCTTTGCTATACCTGAAGCCTCTGCTACCATTTGCTGAAGATTTATTGATCAAATTCTAGTTACGAAGTCTGAACTCTTTACCTGCCCACCAGCACCCATTTCCGTTTGAAGCATTCCTCCAATCCCTTCCTTTTCATAAGTTTTCTAGGTCACACATTCAAACATCTTTTGCAAAAGACCCCTTCGGCATCCATTGGTGTAATTTAAAAGCACAGTGAACTTGGCGGGTTTTATAGTGTTTGTAAGAATAGATTATTCAAGTAGCTTGATTGTGCTCTCTTGATTTTTTTTTCTGTGCTTGATATTTTAAAGCAAAGTACTCAGTATCATGCTTTCCACTGGAAGATGTTCCTGCTACTACAAATGACAGAGCGCTGCAGAAATGCTAATTTGACAATATGACTTCTGTTTGCTCCCTGAATATCTAAAAGTTCTGTCTGTCCCTCCTCTGAGTGGCTGCCCTGATAGACTGGCTGATGGATCCGCAGCGGCTACCTCTTTGCCATTGGTGTATCTCTTAACCAAGGGGATTTAGCTGGATTCCAAGCTGGCTCAATCCTCTGTCAGTTCTGGTAGGATAATTCCCCAAAGAAGCAGTAGCTTTGTTGGTTGCTTTGCTTTGGTTTCTGTAACTGCGTGGTTATTATGGTTTATTTTCGTAACCATACTATTAGTCATGTGTCAGAAAAGAGATTAAAAAAAAAAGACCTTCTAGCTTCCTAAATACGTTACTAAAAATTCTAGCCAAATCAGATATACTTTCCTGTAAATACGCAGGAACCACTGAGCTTCCTTCCAAAATAAAAGCCTGGTGTGTTTTGTCCCCCAGCGCGTGCGTGCTGTCATTCATTGAAACAATATACATCAGGAATTTAGTTAGGAAACGTGTTCCTGATAAGTTTTCAGCAAATATTGTGCACATAAAGAAATCTATTATCTGAACTCAAAACTCTCTTGGGAGTTTATTGAGCATGGAAGAATAGATTTTTTTTTTTTTTTTTACTGTGGATAAAATGGCAAAACAGGAAGCTTTTCTTAAAAAGAGCCTTTCTGCCTCTAATCGCTATCCCTCTCTGGCAGCTATGTCTTTGGAGAAAGCTATCTAATGAACTCTCTTTACCAATCAGATCATTATCATAATGGGTTCATGTCCTAAAGACATTGCATTAAAGAAGAAGCGGTAGCTAAGCTCACAGATTTCATGGAATATGAATTTAAACCGTTCTCTGCCTTATACAGCACATTTTAAAATACAAAGAAAACATCAAGGCATCATGAAAAAGTGCTGCCTTGTTCGTGTAGATCAAACTTCTTATATTTCCTTAATAATCTCTCTCTCTCTCACACACACACACACTTTTTTTTTGATCATGTAGTATTTATATGGTTAAAGCTATGTTTTTTCCAGTAGTCACAACTGGCTGTGAGAGTTACAGCTGTGGACCGTAAAGAAGGCTGAACACCGAAGAATTGATACTTGGAGATCAAACCAGTCAGTCCTAAAGGAAATCAACCCTGAATATTCATTGGAAGAACTGATGCTGAATTTGAAGCTGCAGTACTTTGGCTACCTGATGTGAAGAGCTGACTCACTGGAAAAGACCCTGATGCTGGGAAAGATTGAAGGCAAAAGCAGAAGGGGGTGGCAGAGGATGAGATGTTTAGACAGCATGACCAACTCAATGGAATTTGAGCAAACTCTGGGAGATAGTGGAGGACAGAGGAGGGTGGTGTGCTGCAGTCCACAGGGTGGCAAAGAGTCAGACACAATTTAGCGCCCCCAAACAGCACAGTATTTACATGAGGCAAATGAAGTCCTTGTTCTAAATGTCTCTAAATCATTATTGTTTGTTAACCCAGGAATGATTCAACTCGAAGGAACACAGAAAAGTGTAGACCGGAATCAAAGCTCTGGTTAAGCGGTTTCACGGACATGTGCCAGTGTGAAATGAGAAGATGTGTAATATTTATTTTGCCTGGGAGGTAGCAGGAGTGTGGGTGGGGGAATGTTTGGGAGCCTTCCTTGCACCTTTGTGAGGGGGGAGGAGCAAAGACAGGAGAAAATAAGCTTTATCCTTGAGCATCTGCGCTTCTGTCTAAAACATATTGAGCCATAGACTTGAATTCATCCTACGATCAGCCACATTTTTCAGATAAATTTGGCTGCCTGACAGCTGACACCTGTCAGTCACAAGAGGAAATACGATCTAAGGTGATGAAGATATGATCAAAGAGGATGGAGAGCCATCCTCTCAAAGGCCACTTTCCATCTTTATTATACACCAGCAAGCCATTCTGGTTTGTGACCTCTCACTGCGACAGACCAGTTCAGAGAGTTTATTTTGCTGAATCTGGTTGCTGGAGCACTCAGGGTTTGACATTAAGAAGCTGATGTTTGCACCTGGAGGAACCAATTCGTTCCTTCACGGGACAAAAGCCAACTGTCATTTTCAGTAGGTCATGGGAATTGGAGGCATTACATTACACTACCAGNCTGGTTTGTGACCTCTCACTGCGACAGACCAGTTCAGAGAGTTTATTTTGCTGAATCTGGTTGCTGGAGCACTCAGGGTTTGACATTAAGAAGCTGATGTTTGCACCTGGAGGAACCAATTCGTTCCTTCACGGGACAAAAGCCAACTGTCATTTTCAGTAGGTCATGGGAATTGGAGGCATTACATTACACTACCAGTGGAAAAATAAACACTCACACACGTATGTATGAACATGCTCAGTCCTACAGTCGTGTCCGACTCTTTGAGACCCCATGGACTGTAGCCCGCCAGGCTCCTCTGTTCATGGAATTTTCCAAGCAAGAATAGTGGAGGGGGCAGTCATTTCCTTCTCCAGGGGATCTTCCTGACCCAGGTATCGAACCCCCATCTCCTGCACTGGCGGACGGATTCTTTACCCTCTGAGCCACCAGGGAAGCCCCATACATGCATATATATATCCATGTGCATCCAAATATGTGTAAAGAGCACATCCACACAAGCATATATATACACACACATCCATATACATACGCAGTTGCTACATACTGATGATTCTGGTTTCAGAACTGATCTAGACCACAAACCAAAAACTATGATTTCACTGTAGGAACTTGGCTGAAAGACCTACTCATTCAACGTAAGTTTTATCATCAAAACCACCTCCCCATAGAGGTGTGTATCCCGAAATGAAATGAAATATCCAAACTTAAAAAAAATTAATAGGAAGATAATTGGTGTACAGTGCTGTGTCGGTTTCTGCCATACAGCAACATCAATCAGTCATAAGTATATATTGGTCCCCTCCCTCTTGAACCTCCCTTCCTCCCACCCCCATTCTGTCTCCGCCATCTAGATTGTCACAGAGTACTGCATTGAGCTCCTTGTGTTTTACAGCAATTTCTCACTAGCTGTCTAGTTTACATATGGTCACGTGTATGCTTCAATGCTGCTCTTTCGGGTCATCCCACCCTCACCCCCTGCTGTGTCCATAAGTCTGTGGACTGCTGTGTCTCTATTCCTGTGGCATTTTTCTAGATCCCACATATATGAATTGTTACATGATATTTGTTTTCTCAAAACATCCAAACTTGAAAAGCTCATTTTAAAACTCATTTCTGCTCAAGTCCAGTGCCATAGGCCTTGGTACAAATGAGTCTGTGTATGAAGTCAGTATCCTCCCCAAAAACAAACTCATCAAAATGTAGAAGGTCCGCAGGACTCAGGAGCCAAGGTTCCAAAAACTCCTGGTTCGTAGATTAAAACTTCTCTGCAAATAGATTAAAAGAATCTGAAGAATCTAATATTGTTGACCCAAATATCTTCCTTTGCTTGGACACATCATAAAATGATAACATCCACAGGCAAAGAGGGAAGTTAGTGAAGCATAAACACACTGAGGATTGCAGGGACAATTCAGGACATTCAGGCACAACCCAAAGAAATGTCTCAGTTACATAACTGTTTGGTAACATTCCCCATTTAAATCTGCCTGTCCAAACTCAGAACAGTTTGCCCTCTATAAATCTTGATTCTCATCAACCTTAACTAACTACTTTTAAGTTTTTTTCCTCAGGTAGGAAACTTGAAAGAATATGATTTTGCCATAGCTAACAATTGGAATGCTGTGTGAACTGTGTACTATTTCTGAATTGGCCCTGTGGGGTTAAAAGAAAATCTACATTTGTATAGCTCTTGCTGTGGACTCAATAGTGTCTCTCCCAAATGCATACGCTGAAGCTCTAACCTCTGATGTGACTGTATTTAGAATAAGTAAGGTTAAATAAGGTTATATGGATGGGGCCTTGATCCGAGAGAGAGCTGTTGTCTTTGTGGCCCCATGGACTGTAGCTGACCAGGCTCTTCTGCCCGTGGGATTTTCTAGGTAAGCATACTGGAGTGAGGTGCCATTCCCTTCTCTAGGGCATCTTCCCAATCCAGGGATCAAACTTACATCTCTTGCGTCTCCTGCATTGGTAGGTGGGTTCCTTATCCTAGCGCCACCTGGGAAGCCCATGTTGTCCTTTTAAGAAAAGGAAGACACATGAGACTTCTCTCTCCGCCATGGAAGACACAAAGAGAAGGCTGCTGACTGCAAGCCAGGCAGAGAATTCTTGGTGGTGGTGGTTCAATCGCTAAGGCCTGTCTAGCTCGTTGTGATCCCATGCACTTAGCCTGCCAGGCTCCTCTGTCCCTGGGATTTCCTGGGCAAAAATGCTGGAATGGGATTGCCATTTCCTTCTTGCAAGTGGTCACCTGCAGTGCAGGTGGATTCTTTACCGACTGAGCCACCTGGGAGAAAGGACCGTTACCAGGAACTGAATCAGCCATGAGTGTGATCTTGGACCTCAGACTCCAGATCTGTGAGAAATACGTTCCTATTGTGTAAGCCACCACATCTGTGGGCTAGGAAGGTTCTCTTGAATCTTCAAGAGGCCTCCGAATGGATCATTCGATTTCCTCTTAGGAGAAAGCTGAGGCAATTGCCTAGTAAAAGGACAATGGAGGCCATTTAACAACTATTAAGTGATTGCCCAGGGGGTACAGCCCAGGCCTCTGAAGCTCTCCTTTCAAGTGTCCGGGATTCTGAGATTCTGGTGGAAGAGCCTGGTGCTGGGTGGTATCCTCACCTGGGAAGTCCCGAGGACAGAGGAGCCTGGCTGGCAACAGTCCATGCAAAGAGTCAGACCGCTGAGCGACTGATACTTCACTCCGTCACCCACTCACTGAGCAGATAGCGTGGCCTTTCTGCCCTGTCCCATTGTCGAAGTCACTCACGGCTGCTCAGAGGTGCCTCCCAGCTCCCCTGGGACTCTAGGGCTGGAAAGATCTGTAAGAAGCGCTGAGGTATCCTTGCAAGCGCTAGCGCTAGGGCATGCGTCTTGGAAAAGGAAGGGTGCGTCTCGTTTTCTCGCGACTCGAATCCAATAACATGTCCTCTGTGTTGTCATGTCCTCTCACCAGCTCCGTTTCTCCATCTTCTCCTTTCTTGACGCCTCAGGGTTGTCATCATGTCGATCAGTTTTTTAAACACGTTTATTGGAGTATAGTTATTTACAATGTTGTGTTAGTTTCAGCCAAGTTATACGGCCAAGTTATTCAGTCATACATACACACATATATGCATATATATTTATCTTTTTCTGATTCTTTACCCATGTATGTTATTATAGAATGCTGAGTAGAGGTCCCTGTGCAATATCAGGGATTTTAATATAGCAGTGTTACCTATTTTCTATATAGTAAGTAACGTT
The DNA here is from genome assembly GCA_006410615.1 of Neotragus moschatus. NCBI lineage: Eukaryota > Metazoa > Chordata > Mammalia > Artiodactyla > Bovidae > Neotragus > Neotragus moschatus. The sequence continues at coordinate 843,649 of SJYA01002940.1, read as the reverse complement.
CAGTTTTTACGGAATTCAGTGATTCTAAAGAAAGAGGTGTAAGGGGTCATTTCTATACTGAATGGAACCAGATAGCTTTCTGCTGTTGTTTTTATTTTTACCCTTACCGGCAATAGGTTTGGAAGTTTTAAAGCACTTTCTTTGTCTTAATTAGATGGCATTATGATACTCATTATAATAGATAATAGTTGACGTTAATCAAAACAACCAACTTTCTAATTGAATTGATAAACCAATCAGTCCCCTAAGGCACTTCATGCCATACTATGTAGATGGAGAATAATTAGATGTATTTGTACAATATGGTGAAAATTAAAAGTAAAAAAAAATGTATATATGATTTGTAACTGTAATTTAAAGTGTTGGGATTTTTCTTCAGTCATAATTATCATCAGTGATTCTCTAGGGGGAATTGCTAGTAAAATTCATTTGGACTTTTACAAACAAAGCGTCTAAACCCAAAATTAAACAAACAAATATGTGTCTAGTTTTTTAAAGAGCAATGTGCACATTTGCTTATTCAGTTAACCTGGATGGTCTTTACTCATCTAAGCAGTAGAAAGATGCTGTTGGAGAAGAGTTTTGACCCACAGTGAACCTACATCTCCTTCTAATGCCCGATATTAGTCTGTTTGATCCTTTTAAACAGTCTTTTGTGTCTTGATGTGAACAGAGAGTTCTGAGCATATTGTAATGCGGAAGGTTGTCGGGGTGGGAGTTGTATAGTTAAGGGAAAAAGTTTGTCAGCCTTGGGGAGTTGAGAAGAGGAGATGGGTGCTCAGGTGTGCCTGGGGACTCAGGTTACTGTTAGAATACAGTTTCCTGTGGAAGGGAAATGGCTGTAAACAGTGCGAGAAACTTCTCAATCCGAGTGCCCTGGGGCGCGTCCTGGGCCGCATCACTACAGGGAGCGGATGGGGAGCGTCCGTGGCTCACAAGGGCCTGCACACTGCTGCTGGCTGCTGGCCTGTGACTGAACTTTGAGAACCACTACTTCAGCGCTGGGCAATGTGATTTGATGAGCTGTGGACCTGGGTCCCCTGGATTTGCTGAGCTCAAGTAAAACGTCGGTATAGTCAGTTCTTTTGTTAAGTTCAAGAGGCTTGCTTGCCAAAAGAGCTTCAAAGAAACCATATGAAATTTATGTAAATACAGCTCATACGGTCTTAGAATAACACCTTTAAATTTTAAAGCTATTTGCCTTAAAAAGCTATACATACAGTATATGTGTATGTGTGCGTGTATATGCATGTATACATGTCTGTGTGCGCGTTTAGTAAATCAGGTGCCTTTCCATCATTTTCTCCTCCTCTACATGATCTGATGTAAACAAATATCGTGTATTAATGCATATATGTAGAATCTAGAAAAATGGCACAATGAATCTGTTTTCAGGGAAGGAGTAGAGACACAGATGTAGAGAATGGACTTGTGCACATAAGGAGAGGAAAGGGGGCTGCAATGAATTGGGAGACTGGGATTGATATATATACATGCTACCATGTGTAAATAGATAGCTAGTAAGAAGCTGCTGTATAACATTGGGAACTCGATGCTCTGTGATGACCTAGAAGAGTGGGATGGGGGTGAGGTGTGGAGGGTGGGAGACTCAAGAGGAAGGGGATATATACATACTTTGTTATGCCGTAGAAACCAACACAATGGTTGAAAGGCAATTATTAGTTCAGTTTAGTTGCTCAGTCATGTCTGACTCTCTGTGACCCCAAGGACTGCAGCACACCAGGCCTCCCTATCCATCACCAACTCCCAGACCTTGTTCAAATTCATGTTCATTGAGTCAGTGATGCCACCCAACCATTTCATTCTCTGTTGTCCCCTTCTCCTGCCTTCAGTCTTTCCCAGCAGCATGGTCTTATCCAATGAGTCAGTTCTTTGCATCAGGTGGCCAAACTATTGGCCTTTCAGCTTTAGCATCAGTCCTTCCAATGAATATTCAGGACTGATTTCCTTTAGGATAAACTGGTTGGATCTCCTTGCAGTCCAAGGGATTCTCAAGAGTCTTCTCCAACACCACAATTCAGAAGCATCAGTTCTTCAGTGCTCATCTTTCTTTATATTCCAACTCTCACATCCATACAGGACTACTGGAAAAACCATAGCTTTGACTAGATGGACCTTTGCTGGCAAAGTAATGTGTCTGCTTTTTAATATGTTGTCTAGGTTGGTCATAGCTTTTCTTCTAAGGAGCAAATATCTTTTAATTTCATGGCTGCAGTCACCATCTGCAGTGATTTTGGAGCTCCCCAAAATAAAGTCTGTCACTGTTGCCATTGTTTCCCCATCTATTTGCATGAAGTGATGGGACTGGATGCCCTGATCTCAGTTTTTTGAATGTTGAGTTTTAAGCCAACTTTTCACTCAATATGAAAGCAATTATACCCCAAGAAAAAAAGAACTGTGCTGAAATGAGTCCCCAACACCCCCAGGTCCATGGTTTTTGGTGGAAAACAGTCAAGAAGTCTACAAAGATTATTTTTAAAGTCATGCAGGAAGAGCTTTGAGAACAGAATCTAAATCTTTAAAAATAATTTATTTACTTTAGTCCCTAAAGTCAAGTGTCTTATATAGTGTTTTTGTATGCCTAGGAGGCCCAAAGGTAGAAAACAAGATCTTTTAACATCCCTGAAATCATATGAACTATTGTGTGTGTATATATATATATATATATATACACACACACACACACATATATGTGTGTATATACATATGCATGTGTGTGAGTTATACATTTTCCAGTCTTTTACTTCCAAGAGCTTCTCACATATAGCCATATAATAAATATTTTTTAATTTTAGAAATTATACCTATAATATAGAGAAATCTTTATATGCTAATACCAACTGTTTTTAAGATCACCACAGTATTAAAACTATTGACTTAAAATATCCACCTGGATATGACTCTGGGCAGTGTCCTCAAAATAAATCAAAATGCGGTAGTTGCTATCTTGCTTTTAAAAATCAGTTTGAGGGGCTTCCTTGGTGGTCCACTGGCCGACTCCATGCTCCCAATGTAAGGGACCTGGGTTCGATCCCTGGTCAGGGAACTAGATCCCAGTGCCATGACTCAGAGTTCCCAGGCCACACCGAAGACCTGGCACAGCCAGATAAATAAATATTAAAAAATATAGAAATCAACTTGAAAAAGAATCCTAGGATATACAGATGACAATATAAACAACTGCTCAGTTGAGAAACCTTGTAAAAATCTAGCACATTTACATAAGAGATTTACATTGATAAAAATACAGTGGCGCTGCTGCATTTTTGTGAGGATTGAAGAGGCAGGTGTGTTGCTCAGACAGAGCTGTGTTGAGTAGAAATCAACATCCTACTTCCGGTTTGTCACGACGTCTTCACCGGGACTGTGGGACTTCACTCTTTGTTTCTTCTGCCCTTTAAGTTCCCAGTTTAGTTTTGAAAATGGTTCAGAGGATGGTTACGTTAGAAAAGCAGATGTTTAAATGTTTCCATTTTGTTCAGTGACATCTTTGATTTTAAGGGTTTCAAATGAAAAGCAGGTTGGGAATAGGTTTGAAGTGATGTCAGCACAGCGCTCCCCTTCCTGCAGGCACAGGCTGGGGATTGTGCACCTCTGAGCCTTGCTGCCCTCACATCGTCACATACAGAGAGGAACTCAAAGTCAAGAGGTGGGAGAGGTTGCTTATCCTCTCAAAGATTCAAAGCGGATATTATTGTAAGGAAGATGCCCATAAGGCAAGTCACAACATCTAATTTCCCCAGGGAGGCAAGTGTTTAGTGGATGGGGAGTTTGCCACGCTTTGAGAAGACACGAGAAATCTCGGTTGGTTCTTTTGGTCAGCACGAGAGGCTTGGCCACAGATTCTGTTCAACCGTAATAAAATCATCATAAAAAAGCACCATACAGATTCTCAGAATAATGTCTTCAAATGTTAAACCTCTCCAAGGCAGTTATCCTCACATTAAAAAAAAAAATTGATGAGTACAGTGCCTTCTTTTTCCTTTTTGTCTTACGAATGAATGGCAGTTACTTTACCATCAGACAAAAGTTGCAGCTCAGACTTCCCTGGTGGTCCGGTGGTTAAGAACCCATATACCAATGCAGGAGACCTGGGTTCAATCCCTGGTCTGGGAAGACCCCACGTGCCAGGGGGCAACCAAGCCCACACACCACAACTGCTAAGCCCACACACCCTACAGCCCGTGCTCCACAACAAAAGAAGCCACTTCAGTCAGAAGCTAGCACAGCCCAGCTAGATGGCAGCCCCCTCTTGTCACAACTGGAGAAAGCCTGCGCTTAGCCAAATGAATAAATAAATATAACTTTCAAAAGTTGCAGTTCATCCTACCCCTCTACTTACTATAAAAGCAAACTTCTTATGAAAAGAAAAACCTATTTGCCCAATCTGAGCCTCAATTTTCTTGTAGGTAAGTGGGAGGGATTATAATAGGATTTTAATAATTGAATAATAGATGCAAAGCATCTGATATCTTATCAACACTCAAAAATATCTGTCCTTTCATCATTCTTAGGGATTTCAAAGACAGCAGTCAAAGGAAACTGCTTTGTATTTTAGTCTGGGTCTCACTGTGATGGTACTGGTGAGTGCAATATTCAGTTACTTCAATTCCAAAATTGTTTCTATTTCTAATTGTTTCTAATTTCAGGAAATTATCTACTTGTCAGTGTTACAATGTATTACAAAGATAGCTCTATCATAAAGGAGAGATTTAAAAAAAATATATTCTCTCTATGAGTACTGCAAAAATAATACATTTCCAAAAATAAACAGGAAATAGGTGTCATTGCTTAGTGTTTTCTGGGCTGGGATGTTATTCCTAATTCGAAATCATTGGATTGGGATGTTATTCTCTAGATTGGAGAGCAGCCTCCAGGGGTTATTGTACACTCTGATGTTTGGGGGGAATATGTTATTTACCACCTGTAAGTTGCCTATGTTGTTATTTTTGTTGGGAGTAAAGCTGTAGCCTTCACCTCCATTAGGTAGTGGAGTTTGGTTAATGGATGGGTAACAGGAAAGAGTGTGAGGGGAAGCCGATGTTAATGTGAACTCCTGCCGTTTTTATTATAGTGGCACCCGCAATAGTTAAGGTTGAGCAGCTGTTTCCATTATGAACTCCTATTTCAGGGGTTTATAACTGAGCTGTAAAAATTTGCTCTAGGCTAAAACTCAGCTCATCAGGTCTTAGCCTGGGAGAATTTTTCCCCCATACCATTTTTTTTTTGAAAAGAAGAAATCAATTTAGCTCTTTAAAATAAATAAAAATCACAGAAATTTCAAAAATGTTGCATTTTTTTTATCATGTTAAGCCCAGATGTTGAAGTGGATGGTAATTACATTCCTAGAAGTCTAATGAGAAAAGTAAGTCTCAAAATTGTAACTTTCAAGTATACTTTTCGAATGTCTGATACAGACTGATGATGCAATTTAGCAAGATAAGCAATTTCTTAGGCCTTAGAGCTCATCATTATTTGTAAAAAGTTTTACCAATGAGCCTCTTTTATTCATAGTATTAATTTACTTATTAATCAGATCTGGCTATAGAAATCAGGGTAACTCTTTGTAGAACTTGCTAAATTACTTTGCGTTTTAGTAGAGCAATAAATCAACAAGTTAAACTAATGAAAGGTTATTGAAGACATTGATGGCATTTTTACTTACATGTTTAGAAGCCCTTGTTAGGTATAAAAGGTCTTACCTACCTGGCTGTAGAAAGCTTTGTATACATATGATGACGACAGTAGTAGTCTATATGATACACTAGAAAGACTAGGCGTTGACAGAACAGTATGTTTAAAATACAGACTTTGTTACTACTCAGGTATGATGGTCCAACTCTCACGTGCATACATGACTACCGGAAAAATTATAGCTTTGACTACATGGACCTCTATCAGCAAAGCGATGTCTCTGCAGTTCTGGAGAAGACTCTTGAGAGTCCCTTGAATAGCAAGGAGGTCAAACCAGTCATTTCTAAAGGAAATCAACCCTGAATATTCATCTTTCTAAAATCTAAATGAAATCTTGCCACTTTTCTGTGAAAACTGTGTAATGACTTTTTATCCTTTGCGACTGACTTGTAAGTTCACTTTCCGACACAATACCCTTTAGAGGCTTCCTGAATTTCAGTCGTCCACAATTACCTATGGCTCCATAAGCAGTCAAGGTATTTTAGGTCCACTCTTCTTGGTTGTATGGTGTCCTCTCGATACAATGTCCTCCTTCAAATTGTATATCTGCCAAATTCTTTCTGGTTTTTCAAAGTTGCACTTGAAATCTAAATTACCGTAAAGTCACCTCTGATGACTCTCCTCGTCTTCCTCCTCTGCTTCTATAACGTAAGCACTCTTTTTTTCTCTACCAATAGGTTTTTGTCTCTTAATAGCAGATTTTAAAAACGTTTTGAAATCTCTGGCTCCCCTGAATCTAAGGACAACCTGAACCATGGCAGGTTAATTTAATAAAAAAAATTGATTAACTTGATGGTATGGCAGCTGTTCCAAAGGACCGGTAAACCTCCATGCTTCTAAACCTGAGAAAATGGATTAAGTAGCAAGTTTACAATGCTAATAACTTTGAAATAATAAACACATTAAAATCAAGAAATACAAGTAAAAGCNTTAAAAACGTTTTGAAATCTCTGGCTCCCCTGAATCTAAGGACAACCTGAACCATGGCAGGTTAATTTAATTAAAAAATTGATTAACTTGATGATGGTATGGCAGCTGTTCCAAAGGACCGGCAAACCTCCATGCTTCTAAACCTGAGAAAATGGATTAAGTAGCAAGTTTACAATGCCAATAACTTTGAAATAATAAACACATTAAAATCAAGAAATACAAGTAAAAGCTTTTATAGTCTAATGTCTTTGCATTAAATATATGCCATCCTCTCAAGACTTTATGCTTGGAACATAAACTTTGTGTCTACAAGGAAACCCTCTGGAAAGCCTAAGGAAGCCTTTTGAACAAGTTGAAAAACAAAACCTTTCTCATAATCCATTGCAGTATTTATCGTTTTTGATCGTCTCGTGGTGATAAATGTGTTAAAGCAGTGGTTCCCAATCTCTTTGGCCCCAGGAACAAGTTTCATGGAAGACGACTTTTCCATGGACCAGAGGAGAGGGTATGTTTCTGGGATGCTTCGATGCATTCATTTATTATACACTTTACTGCAGAATAACCGGCTCCAGTTCAGACCATCAGGCAGATTCGGGAGGCTGGGACCCCTGTGATAAAGGACATAATCAGTTCTCTAGATTGCGCCACATAAAAACCTGAAGCCAGTCATTGATTTCTTGGGTATAGTTTCACAATGTGCTCAGTTACATGAATCTGTGTTGATGGCATTCTCTTTCATGTCACATCAAATTAAGCAATTAAATTAAATACTGGAATTGTTTTGCAAGGAGTTTGCAGAAGGTAAATCTACTGGTTCTTTTTAGTTTGTCCTCAGTTGAAAAAAAATTGGTATAGGCTGCCTTTAAAGTTTACTCGTCTTTGGTACCTGAAAAATCATGCATCAGTCTACTCTCGGTAATGACGGATGAGCTGAAACATTTTCATTCTGACCTGCGTAGGAAGAGAAATGTGTGTTTTATCGTTCATACATTCCACGCGGGAGGTCAGCACTTCAGGGTTTAGAGTGATTCTCAAATTTTCCCACCACAGCACAGATAAGAGGTGACAGTCACATGTCTGACACCTGTGGTCTGTGATGCAGGTAAGCTTTTTTGTTTCCCCCTACAAGTCCCTGCAAGCTTACTGTCTCTCCACAGTAAGAAAGCGTATTTGTATATAACTACAGGGACTGAGCTTAATTGAAAGGATAACCTTGAATGTAAATCCATTTAATAAAGAATTAGCTAGTTTGCACATTTCGTGTATTTTTAAAAAAATTAATTGTGGATTATAGCTGGTCAAACTGGTGGTCTATACGTTGGGTCTGAGTGAAAAAGAAAAGATCAAAGGCAAAGTTTTACCAAATGTTACAACAAATTACAGAAATAGTTGAGAAGTTTAAAAGGTTTTTCTTTTTTTTTTTTTTGCCTATATAAAAGCAATAATTCTGAAGGAAATTCTGGAAATTTTTGAATAAATTATGATTATAGGAAAAAGGTTGTAAATTTCACAGGATGTAGGAACTCACCCTTTATAAGGCAGTTACTTCATCTATTAACTGAGCTTACTCTAAAATTAACATTCCATTGGACTAAGGGAAGAGAATAATGGATTAATGCCCCTTAGAGCCTATTTTTTTAAAGTCTTGATTAAATTATATTATAAAAGAAAATACTTTATATTAGTGGCTAATGAAAGAGCAGACCCAATATGTTCCTGCTTTAGTATGATTACAAATTTCTTTCTGGAATGTCCTTCAGTCCCCAAATATTAAAATCCTATACATTCTTTAGAAGTCACTTTACAGCTCAAATAACTTTAGCCTTGAACTCACCTCACAGACCAAATGATTTTGTTCTTGGTCAATGCTGAGAGCTCTTAATAGATATTGAAAGTGAATATCCATTACTTTCAATGGATATTAGCCAGGTCATCTACTCTCATTTCCACTTGGTTGTCTCATAGGCAGCACAAAGTCAGCAGGTTGAAAACCAAGGACGTAACCTATCTTCTCCCTCCAAAATCTGGTTCACTGTCCCTGTAGGTGATGCATCCAGTTCTTAGCCAGAGTCGCATTCCAAATATCTGATTAGCCAGTTTTTCAACACCTTTTACCTGAATCAAGATATTTTCTTCCTATCTAGTCCCAAGATGTAGTCTGATGCCCACTTTAATTTCTACTCTGTTTCCCAGCAAGAGTGATTGAGTTGAAGTGCTTAAAGTATGATTGTGTACTACATTTTCTCCAAAGCTACCAAATACGGTGTAACACAAACACACACACACACACATTCACTCCAGCACACACAACGAGCACAAAACCTTCCACGGGTCACAAATTCTTCTCTGATAAAGACCTAAATTTCCAATACAACAAGCAAGCCTCTGTGCATCCTGCCAACCTTGCTTGACCTAATTTTGTGCCATTTCCCCTCAGCATTGTGTCCTCCAACCAAGGAACATTCTCTTGGGCACATCATACTCCAGTAGATCTTGGCTGTCACGGATACTTTGCCTCCAATCACAGTGTTCCCGTCGCTTCTCTTCCCAGCCTCTCCTTTGGTTAACCCTCTGTCTGGTTGACTCCTACTTACCTTTCAGAGCCCAGTTCAGATACTATTTTCTTATCTAAGCCTTTCCTGACTCTCTGGATTAGTTTACTCTGAACTGTGTTGTCATATACTACTCTTGGCTCACCCTGTACACTTAATAGGTACACATTTTGGTTAATTTCTGCTCAGAACATTAAACTGTAAGCTCTGAAAGAAAGTGAAAGTGAAGTCAAGTCTCTCAGTCGTGTCTGACTCTTTGCAACCCCGTGGACTGTAGCCTACCAGGCTCCTCTGCCCATTGGATTCTCCAGGCAAGAATACTGGAGTGGATTGCCGTTTCCTTCTCCAGGGGAACTTCCCAAGCCAGGGATCGAACCCAGGGATCAAACCCAGGTCTCCCTCATTGCAGGCAGACGCTTTAACCTCTGAGCCACCAGGGAAGCCCTGAGCTCTGTGAAGGTGAGGACTGTATATATATATATATGTAAAACACCACACTGTTCAATATCACCAACCATACTCCAATCATAGGTCTGATTCCAAAAACTACTTTTTTCCATTCTACATTTTGATTGAGATATACTTACTCTTAGAATAATATAATAGAGATATATTTATATATCTAGTCATATAATATATATTTATATATAATAATATAATAGAGATACATTTATTCTTAGAATAGTGTTGATAATTTAACATTTTTAATTTCAAATTTAATTTCAAATTTTGAATTTGGCATCCAGTTTGCTCACTTTTGTTGGAGACAAACATTGTGAAATTATACTGAAAAAAAGGAGTGAAATTGGGTCATTTGTAGAGATGTGGTTGGATCTAAAGCTTGTCATAAAGAGTGAAGCAAGTCATAAGGAGAAAAACAAATGTCTTATATATATGCATATATGTGGAATCTAGAAAAATGGTATAGATGATCTTATTTGCAAAAACAGAAATAGAGACACGGCTGTAGAGAACAAACACACGGACATTAAGATGGGGAGGAGGGGATGGGATGAATTGGGAGGCTGGAAGTGACATATATTACCTGTAAAATAGATGACTAATGAGAGCCTACTGTATAGCTCAAGGAAACCTCCACAGAGTTCTGTGGCAACCTAAATGGGAAGGAAATCCAAAAAAGAAGAGATACAGCTGATGCACTTTGCTGTACAGTAGAAACTAACCCAACATCAGAAAGCAGCTATATTACAACAAAAGTTAATTAAAAGATGAATAAAAAATAAAAACTATACTGTGTACGGTATACGAAAACCTATACAGAATGCTGACATGAACAAAAACAGAATCGGGAGATGGATGCAGTATTTAGAGACTGTCTGTTCTCCACTGCTCAGGTAGGGAAAAGTAGGACTCAACTCACCCCAGTGAACAACTATAAATAATAATGGTGGCATTCTTCTTTTGTCTTCTCCTTTGCAGCNTACTGTGTACGGTATACGAAAACCTATACAGAATGCTGACATGAACAAAAACAGAATCGGGAGATGGATGCAGTATTTAGAGACTGTCTGTTCTCCACTGCTCAGGTAGGGAAAAGTAGGACTCAACTCACCCCAGTGAACAACTATAAATAATAATGGTGGCATTCTTCTTTTGTCTTAGCCTTTGCAGCTGCTAATGTGCTTTGACAGTTAGCTTTGCTCTTTTATGAACTCTCCACCAGCTATAATCAGTCATGGGGGAAGTCAGGCAGCAGGATTTGCATGCGCCAGTTCTCACCCTTGCTTTCTAAAAAAAAAAAAAAAATGCATTTGAGTGTATAAAGCATTTTTGAATGTGATTTTCTCCCTATGTTCCAATCTATAATTTCATCTTTCAATATACTATTGTAGGCTGTGACTGTCAAGTTAGTTTCTGCCTCAGAATAAATTGATGACATGCAATTTTTAAGAGAACTAAGGCAACTTTTTAAGAAATGAAGACATTGCGACACAATGTCAAATAACTGACTTTTGTACACATGTACACATGTAAGCTATGCATGCATACGTGCTGTCCGACCCTTCGTGACCCTGTGGACTGTCACCTGCCAGGCTCCTCTGCCCATGGAGTTCTCCAGGCAAGAATACTGGAGTGGGTTGCCGTGCCTTCTTCCAGGGGATCTCCCCAACCCAGGGATCAAACCCATGTCTTAGGTCTCCTGCACTGGCAGGCAGACTGTTTACCAGTAGCACCACCTGAGAAGCCCCAAATATGTATAGCACATTTTAAATATTGTGGGGATGTGTGGGTAACCCTCTCTGCTCAAGAGTTCAAACACCTGTGCTTTATCCACGCTCTATCAAGAAACCAAGTAGGAAGACAGTGTTTCAGTGACTGTTGGCAGCTCTCTCAGGCTCACATTTATTTGCTTTGATGTAAGGTATTAAAATGGATGTGAGAGTTGGACTGTGAAGAAGGCTGAGCACCAAAGAACTGATGCTTTTGAACTGTGGTGTTGGAAAAGACTCCTGAGAGTCCCTTGGACTGTAAGGAGATCCAACCAATCCATTCTGAAGGAGATCAGCCCTGAGTGTTCTTTGGAAGGAATGATGCTAAAGCTGAAGCTCCAGTACTTTGGCCACCTCATGTGAAGAGTTGACTCATTGGAAAAGACTCTGATGCTGGGAGGGATTGGGGGCAGGAGGAGAAGGGGACAACAGAGGATGAGATGGCTAGATGGCATCACTGACTCAATGGGCATGAGTCTGAGTGAACTCCAGGAGTTGGTGATGGACAGGGAGGCCTGGCGTACTGCGATTCATGGGGTCGCAAAGAGTTGGACACGACTGGGTGACTGAACTGAACTGAACTGAACTAAAGGTATTAAAACTTGGGCGACTAGTGCATTGTTTGAAAGTTGATGAGAATGGAAGTTTCCTTGAAGAAAAAAGGTATATGGGAAGTCTCAACATGACCTCAGCTGTGACTATTGCCCTACTGGTTAGTTGAAATTGAAGATCAAAGACCCAATGTGCTAAATGTATTTCGCTGTAAATTGTTTCAAGAAAAGGGTGGAAAAGTATTTGATGGCACAGTTTTTCCTTTTTTTTTTTTTNTGACTGAACTGAACTGAAGGAAAAGTCTCCAAACACATCCTCATCTCCCACCTCTACCCACCCTGAGAGGTCAAGGGCAGGGGTCCTGGATGACCTGCTTGATTTACTTTATTTTTTAGTGATGTGCAAGAACTTGGTTTCCCCAGAGTCATGTCCCACTGTCTTGTTTTTTTGTTGCTGTCTTATTCACCAAGTCGTGTCTGAATCTTTTGCAACTCCATGGAGTGTAGTCCACCAGGCTCCTCTGTCGCTGGGATTTCCCAGGCAAGAATACTGGAGTGGGTTGCCATTTCCTTCTCCAGGGGATTTTCCTGACCCAGGGATCGAACCCGCCGTGTCTCTGTTTGACAAACTGACTCTACCACTGAGCCACCTGGGAAGCCTGTCCCAGTGTCTGAACAGATTCTGATGGAGGCAGGTATGCTGAGCCCTGTGACTGGCCTCCTGAATTCCCTTTTCCACCTGGCACCCCTGTCACCAGTGCCTGCAGGGCTGCAGCCACTGGCTTACGTGGCTGAGCTCCCCACATTAGCCTCGGCTGGTGGAAACTTCCTCACCAAGCAGTGGCCTGAGAGGTAAAACCCCCACTCCCCAGGGATGGGATCTAGACAAGGCTGTGTGCCTTTCCTCTTGGGAACATTTGGCTTTTTTTCCTAGAATTTTTCCATTAAGCCACTTTCAATGGAGACTTACTCCAAGGAGGTTCTTTTTAAAAACTACTCCTTACCCTTTCGGTAGAGCGTCTGCTCTTAGACTTATGAAACTTTTATCCTGGTATTCTCTCTTTTGGCTTAGTTTGCAGAATTGTTAACTCTCCAAACCGACAGTTTGCCAAGGCTTTTGTCCTGACTGCAGTGACTTCCCAGAGTCTATTCCTTACTTATCACATGCTGATTTCTTTTTTAAAGCTGCTAATTAACTAGTAGACTTGTTGCAGATTTGGGGCTTGGGATTTCAAAACCTGTGAGCCCCAGCTGGACACTTTGTATGGCATGGGCAACAGTCCACTCATATGGGACAGGAAGTTGGCTGTTGAAGCCTTTTTCTTTAGCCACATCACTATACTTTCTTCTGCGGTAGCCCTGTGGCTTAGGTTAGGCTAACTAGAAGCAGAGTCAGTGATAGGTATTTGATGCATGTGGTTTTCTGGGGGAGTGATCTTAGGACAGGGCGATGGAGGGAAGCAAGAAGAGGCAGGGAGGTGGCTGCGTAGGGACCTAATCCCAGGTAAAGTCCAGCCTGATCCACAGCTCTGGGGTGTGTATCTCACCCCAGCATTGCCCCACCTTAAGGCAAGCAGACATTGTTTCGTGGCCCCATATCAATCGTTGGGCCCCCAGAGTGAGGATTCACCTCCTGGGCATCTCCAAGTGAGGAGACTCTCACCAAGAACAATTCTGAGAAGAAGGTCATAGAGAGCAAAGAATTCCTGAGAGCAAGTTTGGGGGTAGGAGGCCTGTGTATCTGAAGCTTGGCAGGGGGAGAAGAGATGCTGTGGAGCCTCGTAAGTCAGGATGCAGTCCCGTCATCACTAGTAGGTCGTGAGTGGTGGGGTAAACAACGAGATGCCCATTTCAGAAGGCCCACATCTAGGGGTGGAAGAGAGGCAAGCTCTGGGGCCTACAGCCCGCCTGAAGGCTCTAGGAGAGAAATCGTCAGGCTTTATGGAGGTGGGGTAGGGCTGGCAGTCAGGAAAGAAACTGATACTTTGAAAAAAGCATGTTGTGAAAGCAGAGTCAACTTTAGTTGCTATTTGTGCAAGAACCAAAGTAGCCAAGATTGACTACATGAGTTTTGCTCTGACCGAAAAAAGGGGGAAGGGGGCACCTTGATAGAGAATACGAGGGCATGTGGAAGGAAAGGTTTAGTTTGGGGTGTATCAGTAGTTCTTCCCTTTACACTGCGGAGCAGCGGTCCATCATACTGCGGTACCGTGGCTTATCTCTTCACTCCCTGATTGTGGACACTTGGGTGGTTTCCAGTTTGGGACTATTATGAACTAAAGCTTATAAACATATTCTTATACAGATCTTTAGTGACTATGTGAACGAATTTCTGCTCTGCATGTATTTAGGAATAGAATTCTTGGGCCGTGGGGCAACTGCAGGAATTTTTAACTCCAGCATCACTATCTGACTGTTGCTTCTATATTCCGGTTCTCTGTGGCATTGTCTTTTCCTGTACATACTGTTTATTTATGCAGACGTTCATGTCCCTCTGTGACCGCTCCAGTGACATCACATCCGTGAATCTGCTATTGCGTGTTTCTCTGCCGGTCCAGTTTCTTAGGAAGGCTTTATAATCTCTGGTTGACTGCTATGCCTTGTGGCAGACGGTAGAAACCCTGAAGGATGGTTTCTCTCTCTAGGAACCCTCAGCGTCTCCTCTAGCAAGCAGATCGTGAAGTGATGGATTACCTTAATCCAGGCAGGGAATGAGCAGCTCAAGGTTCGGTTGCACTATGAGTTCGCCCACCTCTGGTCCCCCCTGCTTCTGCTGTGTGGTCCTTTGGGGTTTCTGATTGAGCTCCTGGGTTGTTAG
>SJYA01002940.1:816454-828289 GCA_006410615.1 Neotragus moschatus | reverse complement strand
CGCTTCCCCAGGTCACCAAGACACGAATTCGATGCAATCAGCAAGAGGATTTATTGAACCGGCGCGCCGGGGTTCGATCTCCCCCGAAAGGAGCGAACCCCAACCTCAGTTATAGAGCAGTTTTTATACACAAAAGCTACAAGCAAGTATAGGTGGGGTGAAGACAATCTCAACAAAACTGATTGGTGGGCTCAGCCTGACCTTTACAGAGATAGGTCTGGAAGTTATCAGGCTGAAACGGCTGACCGGCCACCTTACACCTTGCGGCGGTTAGCCAATTTTCTAGAAAAGATTAACAGAGAAACAATCACCCAAAGGGTCTTTGTCCGGGCCAGGAAACTAGACTATAATTCATCAGATGGGAGGTAGGTTCCTTTAGCATGAGTTATAACTAGCCCTAAGAAACAGAACAAAAGACTGCTTTAAAATTTAACTCTTTCTCCTCAATTCATTCTAACGAATCAGTTTTTAATTGTCTTAGTACTACAAAAGTGCAGAAGATGCTGCTTTGCCCTTTTTCTTTCTTCGCAGTGTCTTTCTTCCTTGCAAGTTTAAGAATTTGACAAATGCCTCCAGGAAAGCTGACGGCACCAGGCTCACTTCTAAGTACTGGCTTCTCTCACGGGGCTCCTGGGCCGGTCTAGGCACCCCACGCCCCACTTTTCCTCCCCATGTTTGCGAGAGTGTTAGAATTTCTGCTTGATTCTCTGTGAACAATGGTTCTCCAAAGGGGACGGGGAGGAGGGGAACACTGGGAGATTGGGGTTTACATATACACGTTATTATATATAAAACTCATAACAAGTAAGAACTTACTGAATAGCACAGGGAACTCTACTCAGTACTCTGTAATTACCTATATGGGAAAAGAATCTAAAAGAGAGTGAATATTTGTTCATGTATAACTGATTCACTTTGCTATACAACAGAAACTAACACAAACATTGTAAGTCAATTATACTCCAACAAAAATTTAATTAAAAAACAATGACTCTCTAGCTTTCTTTTCCTTCTGCCTTGGTAAGTGCCAAGAGCTGGCATGTTCCCTGAAGGACGAACAGTGCTAGAATGTCTACTCACCAATCTGCAGTTCTGTTTCTCCAAAATCCAGCCCAGAGCTGCTCTGTTTGCTCAGCTGTGCTCTGTGGTCTCCAAATAGAAGAAATTTCATATTTTCCCCACTTACCTGGTCAGTCCTAGGAGAGCATCCGTCTGTTGCAAGTCACTGCACCATATCTGCAAATTAAGACTATAATTAGGTACCACTACACACACATCAGAAGGGCCAAAATCCAAACCATTGACAGCACCAAATGGTGGTAAGGATGCGGACCAAGAGGAACTCTCATTCATCGCTGGTAGGAATACACACTGGTACAGCCACTGTGGAAGGCAGTTTGGCAGTTTCTTAGAAAACTAAACGGATTCTTACCATCGTTGTTCAGTCGCCCACTCGTGTCCAACTCTTTGTGGCCCCATGGACTGCAGCACACCAGGCCTCCCTGTCCCTCACTGTCTCCCAAAGTTTGCCCAAGTTCATGTCTATTGCATCGGTGATGCCATCCAGCCATCTCATCCTCTGACGCCCTCTTCTCTTTCTGCCCTCAATCTTTCCGAGCATCAGGGACTTTTCCATGAGTCAGCTTTTCTCATCAGGTGAGCTTCAGCTGCAGCATCAGTCCTTCCAAAGAGTTTCCAGGGTTGATCTCCTTGCTGTCCAAGGGACTCTCAGGAGTCTACTCCAGCGCCACAGTTCTCAGGCATCAGTTCTTTGGTGCTCCGCCTTTTTTATGGTCCAGCTCTCACGACTGTACGTGACCACTNACACAAAACAAATCTGAAAAAGAACAGGAGGATTACATCAAGGTTAAAGAAGATGTTAAAGAATTTGACGAAACAGATATATTAAGAGAACGAAAAGACAAGCCAGAGACAGGGTGAGAGTCTTTGCAAAACACATGTCTAATGAGGGCTGATATCCAAATACAGAAATTCTTAAGACTCAACAACACAAAAAATGAACAACCCAATTCAAAACTGGGCGAGAAATCTGAGCAGACACCTCACCAGAGAAGACATCCAGCTGACAAATAAGCACATGGAAAGATATTCAATATTATATATCATCAGAGAATTGCAAATTAAGACTATAATTAGGTACCACTACACACACATCAGAAGGGCCAAAATCCAAACCATTGACAACACCAAATGGTGGTAAGGATGCGGACCAAGAGGAACTCTCATTCATCGCTGGTAGGAATACACACTGGTACAGCCACTGTGGAAGGCAGTTTGGCAGTTTCTTAGAAAACTAAACGGATTCTTACCATCGTTGTTCAGTCGCCCACTCGTGTCCAACTCTTTGTGGCCCCATGGACTGCAGCACACCAGGCCTCCCTGTCCCTCACTGTCTCCCAAAGTTTGCCCAAGTTCATGTCTATTGCATCGGTGATGCCATCCAGCCATCTCATCCTCTGACGCCCTCTTCTCTTTCTGCCCTCAATCTTTCCGAGCATCAGGGACTTTTCCATGAGTCAGCTTTTCTCATCAGGTGAGCTTCAGCTGCAGCATCAGTCCTTCCAAAGAGTTTCCAGGGTTGATCTCCTTGCTGTCCAAGGGACTCTCAGGAGTCTACTCCAGTGCCACAGTTCTCAGGCATCAGTTCTTTGGTGCTCCGCCTTTTTTATGGTCCAGCTCTCACGACTGTACGTGACCACTAGGAAGATCATAGCCTTCACTATATGGATCTCCATCGGCAGAGTAATGTCTCTGTTTTTCAACACACTGTCTAGGTTTGTCATAGCTTTCCTGCCAAGAGGCAATCGTCTTCTGATTTCATGGCCACAGTCACCATCCACAGTGACTTTCGAGCCCAAGAAGAGGAAATCTGTCACTACTTCCAAATTTTCCCCTTCTGTTTACCATGAAGTAATGGGGCCAGATGCCATGATCTTAGTTTTTTAAAAATATTTAGTTTTAAGCCGGCTCTTTCAGTCTCCTCCTTCACCCTCATTAAGAGGCTCTTTAGTTACTCTTCGCTTTCTGCCATTAGTGGTATCATCCACATGTCTGAGGCTGCTGATGTTTTTCCCGCTTATCTTGATTCCAGCTTGTAACTCAACCAGCCCAGCATTTCCTGAGATGTGTTCAGCGTATAGGTTAAATAAACAGGGTGGCAGCAGACAGCCCAGTTGTACTCCTTTCTCAGTCCTGAACCAGTCAGTGTTTCATACAGGATTCTAACTGTTGCTTCTTGACCCGCAGGTTTCTCAGGAGACAAGTAGGATGGTCTGGTATTCCCGTCTCTTTAAGAGCTTTTCACAGTTTGTTATGATCCTCATGGTGAAAGGTTTTAGTGCGGCTGATGAAGCAGAGGCAGATGTCATCTTTTTCTGAAATTCCCTTGCTTTCTCTAGGATCCAGTGAATGCTGGCAATTTGATCTCTGGTTCCTCTGCCTTTTCTAAACCCAGCTGGAACATCTGGAAGTTCTTGGTTTGCATAATGTTGAAGCCTAGCGTGCAAGATTTTAAGCATGACCTTACTAGCATGGGAGATGAGTGCAATTGTCCAATGGTTTGAACGTTCTTTAGTACTAACCTTCTTGGGAATTGGGATGAGGATTGACCTTTTCCAGTCCTGTGGCCACTGCTGGGTCTTCCAGATTTGCTGACATATTGAGTGCAACACTTTGGTAGCATCATCCTTCCTTTAGGGTTTTGAATATCTCCACTGAAGTTCCATCACATCCACTAGCTTTATTGACAGCAGGGCCTCCTAAGGCCCACCTGACTGTGCACTCCAGACTGTCTGGCTCTGGGTGACTGACTACACCGCCGTGCTTATCCAGTTCACTAATATCTTTTTGTACAGTTCTTCCATGTGTTCTTTCCATCTCTGTTTGATCTCCTCTGCGTCTGCTATAACTCTACTGTTTCTGTACTTTACTAGGCCCATCTTTGGGTGAAATGCTCCCTTGATATTTCCAGTTTTCCTGAAGAGATCGCTAGGCTTTCCCCTTCTGCGGTCTCCCTCTAGTTCTACGCGCTGTTCATGAGGAAGGCCGTCTCGTCTCTCCTTCCTGTGCTCTGGAGCTCTGCATTTAGTTGGAGGCACCTTCCCTTTCTCCNATAACTCTACTGTTTCTGTACTTTACTAGGCCCATCTTTGGGTGAAATGCTCCCTTGATATTTCCAGTCTTCCTGAAGAGATCGCTAGGCTTTCCCCTTCTGCGGTCTCCCTCTAGTTCTACGCGCTGTTCACTGAGTAAGGCCGTCTCGTCTCTCCTTCCTGTGCTCTGGAGCTCTGCATTTAGTTGGAGGCACCTTCCCTTTCTCCTTTGCTCTTCACTTCTCTTCTTTCTTCAGCTATTTGTGAGGCCTCCTCAAACAACCACTCTGCCTTCTGCTTTTCTTTCTCTTTGAGATGCTCTTGCTCTCTGCGTCCTGTGCAGGATTACAGACCGCCNAGCTCTGCATTTAGTTGGAGGCACCTTCCCTTTCTCCTTTGCTCTTCACTTCTCTTCTTTCTTCAGCTATTTGTGAGGCCTCCTCAAACAACCACTCTGCCTTCTGCTTTTCTTTCTCTTTGAGATGCTCTTGCTCTCTGCGTCCTGTGCAGGATTACAGACCGCCACCCGTAGCTCTTCAGGCACACTCTTTACTGGGTCTGATCCCTTCAGTCTGTCTCCTCTGCAGCACATTCATAGGGGATTTGATTTAAGTGGTACCTGGCTGGCCTAGTGGTGTCCCCCACTTTTAGTTGAAGCCTGAATTTTGCTGTGAGAAGCTGATGGTCTGAGCCACAGTGAGCTCCAGCTCTTGCTTTTGACTGTGCACAGCTTCTCCATCTTTGTCTGCAAAGAATGTAATCACTTTGATTTCAGTATTGACCACTTGGTGATGTCCATGTGCAAAGTCATTTCCTGTGTGGTTGAAAAAGGGTGTTTGCTGTGACTGGTGCATTCTCTAAGCAGAATTCAGTTGCCATACAACCCAGCAGTCGTGTTCCTTGGCATTTACCTAAATAAGCTGGAAATGTATGTACACACAATAACTTGTACATGAAGGTATAGAGTAGATTGATTCGTAATTGCCAAAACTGGGAAACAACAAAGATGCACTTTTTTAGGAGGATGGACAAACTGGTACATCCAAAAAATAGAATATTATTCAATGATAAAAGGAAATGAGCTATCAAAGCACAAAAAGACATGGAGGAAAGTTGAATGGTTACTACTAAGTGAAAGGGAAAGAAGGCAATCTGCAAACATTTAAGTACAGAATGATTCCTGCTCTGTGCCAGCATCCTGGAAGAGCTAAGACTCTGGAGACAGTAAAAAGATCAGTGGTTGCCAGTGATCTGTGGGGGAGGAAGGGATGACTAGATGAAGCATGGGAGATTTTTAGGACAGTGAAACTGTTCTATACGATATTGTAAAGGTGGATGTCTGGCATTATACATTTGTCAAAACCCATAATTCTATCATATTAAAAGTGAATTCTAATATAAACAGTGGACTTCAGTGAATAATTTATTAGTATAGGCTCATCAACTGTATCAGATGCACCACACTAGTGAAAGATGTTTATTAAAGGGGAAAACTTGTTTGTTGGAGGGAGGGACAGGTATGGAAACTCTAATAGTTCAGTTCAGTCACTCAGTCGTGTCCAACTCTTTGTGACCCCGTGAATCACAGCACGCCAGGCCTCCCTGTCCATCACCAACNCTGGGTTAACCACTTGTAAAAGAATGAAACTAGATCACTTTCTAACACCATACACAAAAATAAACTCATAATGGATTAAAGATCTAAACATAAGACCAGAAACTATAAAACTCCTAGAGGAGAACATAGGCAAAACACTCTCTGATATAAGTTTTTCTTTTTTAAAAATTATTTTCAGGGAAAATGCATTTACTCACTTAAAAATACAAGTGTGCTGCAAAATAAAGTAATACTTCATGAAAATGGACTGCTTGGTCTTCTTATTCTTCTTTGTGAGTTTAACTATCTATAGATTCTATTATAATAGATATTTAATACAAGTGTTCAGTGTGTATATACCTGAGTCTTTTAAAATCACAATTTGGGTTTATACATATGTATTTATATTTATATATAAACATATATAAAAATTAAAAAATTGAAGTATAGTTGATTTACAATATTTCAGATATACAGTGAAATGATTCAGTTGTACATATATATAAGTATGTGTATTTATTATTTTTCAGAATCTTTTCCACTATATATTATTATAAGATATTGACTGTAGCTCCTAGGCTATACAGTGGATCCTTATATATATATATCCATATATATATATATATATGTATGTATTCTGTGTGTTGTGTGTTAGTGGCTCAGCTGTGTCCAACTCTTTTTGACCCCACAGACTGTAGCCCACCAGGCTCCTCTGTCGATGGAATTCCCCAGGCAAGAATACTGGAGTGATTAGCCATTCCCTTCTCCAGGGGATCTTCCCTACCCAGGGATTGAACCCAGGTCTCCTGCATTGCAAACAGATTCTTTACTGCTGAATCACCAGGGAAGCCCATATTCATATATACACACACACACACACACACACACATATGTATATATATTTTTAAGGACTTCAGGTTTGGGAAAAAAGAGAAAAAAATCTTTTAACAAGTAGCATTTTTCTTTCACCTTTTTTTCTGTCTTGGAAGAACAGCCTTCCCCCGTGTGTTCTCTTCACTCTAATACTCATGACACTTCTGACAACTGACATTTGGGCTTTCTATGTATTGAGTAATTGTCTGTGACGCCAGCTGGGTGTCCTACCTGGGGTTGGCATCAGATTCCACACGTTAAAAGTTCAACCGCAGACTGCTCCCACTTCAGATGCCAAATGCAAGTCCTAGGTCATCATCTGCGCTTCTGACGGACCGGTTCCCAAGACTCCCTGCTTGGGTTCCACACGAGCATTTGCTAGAACTGCTCGCGGAATTCGAGGAAACATTTGCGTTTAGTGGCTTATCATAAAGGACGTGATAGAGGATGCAGAAGACAGCCAGATGAAGAGACACACAGGGCAAGCTCTGCGGGAGGCGCTCAGGGACCGAACCTGCGTCTCCTGCTTTGGCAGGTGGGCGCTTTACCGTGAATGCCGCCTGGGAAGCGGCGTTTCTGGTAACCTGCATACCTTCCAGATGTGGACGTCATTTTTCTCAATGCACTGTCTTTTGTCTTTATACATTTTCACGTTAAAATAATCCCTCAGGCGTCATGAATGCATGAATGACACCGATCATCCTTATCTTGAAACTCAGAGTCAAAAAGCCAGGTAAGTTGCAGGAACTGTACACCATGTCTGAGAAAGAACTGTTCTGATGCATGTTACTCAGAACATTCATCTTTATTTCGTAAACTTTAATGTAGTCAGAAGAGAATTAGATTAGTGGTCAAAGCTTTGGCCTCTGGTCTCTGGTGTAGAGAGAACCCCTAAGCCTTTGGAGCCTGGGTTTTTGCTGTTTTAAATCGAGGGTGGTGGGTGGTATGGAGGGGAATTGAAAATGATGTTGGACGAACATAGAAGGTCTCCAAGGTCTGTTCCAGTCCTAAAATTCTTTAAAATCCTTTCATTTCCTTAGGTGTTGTATAAATAAACTTTTTAAAGGTTAGCATATTCATTCTCTTCCCAGTTCTTTGCCTTAAGAGTTTTGATGGAGTGCCATGGTGCCTACCTGGTTCTTTTAACTCTGTTTGTTTACACCTGGGCATGGCCAGGGGTGGGGGACTGGAATTCATTGCCTTGGTACCGGCAAGGTCCCCACCAGACTGCGGGCTGCTATAAATCACTTTACTAGGTTCTATTTCCTGAAAATTTCTTTTAGGTAGTGGGGGAAGGGTGGCCACAGAATTCAAAACAGATTTATCGAAAGGCCTTTGAGAATAAACGGCAAGAGATGACCCAGCTGCAGAGCTCAGTGAGGGACTCCCAGTGAAAAAGACCAGTAATTAGTTTCATTTGTAGGTGAAAGAAGGTCTTTGAAGATGTCTGGCATTAATTATAATGGTGGTCACTGTTGCCATTTCCAAATCCTGCTTTTTAAGATCAGGGACTGTCAGTTTAGAGACAGCTTAGCATCTCCTCTTAGGAGGAAGAGAGTACTTAATGGGGGTGCAAGTAGTAAAAGTTGGACATGCAGAGCATGGCCAAGATTAAATAGCATGTCAAGTCCCATACTTAGAAAACTCATTCCCGCTCTCTGCTTTTGTGTAACAGGGACTTTTCCTCTTTGTCCTAAGAAACAGGCCCCCATTCCAGGTGGTGTAACAGTACAGTTGTGCTTCAGCCGCCTCTTCTACTTGGTTGCTCGACCCACACATGCTCCGAATCTTACCACCTTGTGGATCTCACGAGCTCCTCCAGACCCAGACTCCACACAGTCTTAGCTGCCATTCTTCTCAGCCTATCACTTAAATCACCAGGCAACCCCTGCTCTGTGGGATGAGAAACTCCAGATGCTAACTGGCCACTGGATTATCTCACCAGGAAATCTCCAGGTCCTACATGTCCTGGGCCCATGGAGTCTTTGGACCCCATGTGACTCTGCAGGCTCCTCTGGGTCCCGAGACTTTATTTTTTTAAATTTATTTTTATATTTATTTAGTTGTGCTGGGTCTTAGCCTGTGGGATCTAGTTCCTAACCAGGGATTGAATCTATGCTCCCTGCATTGAGAGCAATGAGTCTTAGCCACTGGACCATCAGGGAAGTCTCTCCCATGATTTCACTATCTGGTTGGTCCCAGGACCCAACAGCGCTCAAAGTATTACCCTCACCAAGCCTATTCTTCTTTTTTGCTCTCCTAAATTCTTCTACCACTACTACTGCCAATGGTAAGAAATAGCATTTATTGAGACTTCACTATGTATTAGGAACTAGGTTAAGGACTCTGCACACAGAATCAGTTTTAATCCTCACAAGAGGGTCAGAATTTTTTTTTTTTATTTTTGCATTTTTCACAGGAGAAAGCTGAGGTGTAGGGCTGCAACATACTCTCCCCACGTCAGTTGTGCTGGACTCTTTGTGACCCGTTGGACTGTAGCTGGCTAGATTCCTCTGTTCATGGGATTTCCCAGGCAAGAATGCTGAAGTGGGTTGCTGTTTCCTTCTCCAGGGGATCTTCCTGACCCAGGGATGGAACCCACGTCTCTTGTGTCTCCTGCATTGGCAGGCGAATCCCTTACCACTGCGCCACGTGGAAAGCCCCCTCTGTACAGGTTACACAGCAAGCATCAGCTTTGGATATTTAACCCAGGAAGTTGTGAGGCCGAGGTTTAGCTCTTATCCAAAGCACCAGCAGCTATGTGGAGCCCCAGGAAACCATGACTGGATGTTGTTTTGCCTTCTGAATTAAAAAAAAAGAAAAAAGAAAATTCTGCTTCTCTTGGTATTATCCCAGGCTTCAATTATGGGACCCTAGGCCCCTTCCAATTTATTTGCCCTGTCTCTAAGAATCAAAGGCTCGGACAAGCGCTTCGTGTTAGTTCTTTATTGCTTCACAACAGCTTACCCCTGAACATAGTGGCTTGAAGCAATGAATATTTATCTCATAGTTTCAGAGGGTCAGGAATTTGAGAGTGGCTTAGCTGGGTGCTTCCGGCTGAGGTTTCTCGTGAGGCTGTAGGCAGGAAGCCAGTGGAGGCTACATTGGCTGAAATTTGGACTAGATCTGAGAAGTCTCGCTCACATACATGGCTCTTGGAAGGGATTCTCAGGCTCTCACCACAAATGCCTCTTCACGGGGAGACCTGGGTGTCCTAAGACAAGGCAGTAGGTTTCTCTCAGAGTGAAAGATCAAAGGGAGAACTCCCAGGACAGAAACTGCAGTCTTTTTAAATCTTAATCTCTGAAGTGAAATCTCTGCTATATTCTTTCATTTCTGCTGTATTCTCTGGTTTAGAAGCAAGTCACTAAATTCAGCCTACTTTCCAAGAGAGGGGCATTAAACTTCACCTCTTGAGGGAGGAGTACCAGATGGTTTATGAATGGACATAGGGAAAGACTGAGGGCAAGATGAGAAGGGGGTGACAGAAAATGAGATGGTTGGAGGGCATCACTGCCTTAATTGATGTGAGTTTAAGCAAACTCAGGGAGACAGTGAAGGACAGGGAAGCCTGGTGTGCTGCAATCCATGGGGTCCAAAGTGCTGGACATGATTTAGCAACTGAACCACACCAACAATAGGTTTTAAACCATCACCTGCTGGTACTTGAGAAGTTACTTCATGCCAGATCTTCCTTACCTCGGTTCTGAACTTCGTTGATTAAGGCACCTGTGGTATCAAGAAGTTATAGTCAAGCCAGACTGTTCCTATCCTGGTCTTACCAGGTCTTAGCTGTAGAATTTGTGGCGAATGGCCTTTCCTAAGGTGAAAATGAAGATAATAGTCCTTATTCCATTTTTATGTTATTATGGTCATTTGTAACTTAGGATTTCTAAGTGCCGTGGGAAAACCTATGCAAAAGGAAAGTATTTTTGAATAATTTTGAATATTAGAAAACTCAGTATTTTTTTATCTCCTGGATAATATGGAAATAATATTTTAGAACCAGGATTATATCTAAAATCCTCATATTATTCTTTATTTGGCAGGGTATTTATTAAATTGCCAGAATAACTTTCTAATAAATCTCTGTCATGTGACCCACTGGAAAGAAGGAAAAAAATACTACTGAGTGTATAACAAGGCACATATTGTGATCAAGATAAAAAATAGTAAACAGATAGTCATTAAGACAATAAAAATCAAGCTTACAGACAGTGTAGCGGGATATTTGAATTTTCAGAGGAAAGACATGAGTGAGAATTAACAAATTATGAAACTCATACAGTTTTAAAGATAATTTTATGACACATTTCTTATTGTAAGAATGTTGCTATCAACAGTTCAGTTCAGTTCGGTCGCTCAGTCGTGTCTGACTCCTTGCGACCCCATGAATCGCAGCACACCAGGCCTCCCTGTCTATCACCATCACCAGGAGTTCACTCAGACTCAAGTCCATCGAGTCAGTGATGTCATCCAGCCATCTCATCCTCTGTCATCCCCTTCTCCTCCTGCCCCCAATCCTTCCCAGCATCAGAGTCTTTTCCAATGAGTCAACTCTTCACATGAGGTGGCCAAAGTACTGGAGTTTCAGCTTTAGCGTCCATTCCCTCCAAAGAAATCCCAGGGCCGATATCCTTCAGAATGGACTGGTTGGATCTCCTTGCAGTCCAAGGGACTCTCAAGAGTCTTCTCCAATACCACAGTTCAAAAGCATCAATTCTTTGGCACTCAGCCTTCTTCACAGTCTAACTCTCACATCCATACATGGCCACAGGAAAAACCATAGCCTTGACTAGACGGACCTTTGTTGGCAAAGCAATATCTCTGTTTTGAATATGCTATCTAGGTTGGTCATAACTTTTCTACCAAGGAGTAAGCGTTTTTTAATTTCATGGCTGCAGGCACCATCTGCAGTGATTTTGGAGCCCAGAAAAAATAAGTCTGACACTGTTTCCACTGTTTCCCCATCTATTTCCCATGAAGTGATGGGACCGGATGCCATGATCTTCGTTTTCTGAATGTTGAGCTTTAAGCCAACTTTTTCACTCTCCTCTTTCATTTTCATCAAGAGACTTTTTAGTTCCTCTTCACTTTCTGCCATAAGGGTGGTGTCATCTGCATATCTGAGGTTATTGATATTTCTCCCGGCAATCTTGATTCCAGCTTGTGTTTCTTCCAGTCCAGCGTTTCTCATGATGTACTCTGCATAGAAGTTAAATAAGCAGGGTGACAATATACAGCCTTGACGTA
>SJYA01002940.1:799427-816444 GCA_006410615.1 Neotragus moschatus | reverse complement strand
GGTGTCATCTGCGTATCTGAGGTTATTGATATTTCTCCCAGCAGTCTTGATCCAGGTTGTGTTTCTTCCAGTCCAGTGTTTCTCATGATGTACTCTGCATATACGTTAAATAAGCAGGGTGACAATATACAGCCTTGACATACTCCTTTTCCTATTTGGAACCAGTCTGTTCCATGTCCAGTTCAAACTGTTGCTTCCTGACCTGCATATAGGTTTCTCAAGAGGCAGGCAGGTGGTTTGGTATTCCCCTTTCTTTCAGAATTTCAATATCTAACTTCAATGATACCTAATAAAAATTGGAAAATAGCAAGGAGATAATAGATAGAGATAACTTAGATTAATTCATCTAAATTGGAGCTAACTGTTATTTTCATTATAAAACATTGCCAACATGATTTATTTGCATCAGTTAGCCCACGAAATCAGAGTATGTAAAGTTATCATGGACTTTTTACATTGTCTCTTAAATTACTCTCTAATTCTGAGTTTGGCCCATAATTATAAAGTCTGTTCTACATGTTGAAAATAACATAGTTTGTAGTCAATAACTATGCTAGGAGTAAGCATTCAAAGAGGGTTATAGTTTGTAGTTTAGTAGGGACAGGGCAATGTAATTGATAATTAGGAAGCACTATGATAATTGTTTCAATGAGAATGTTTGCTAAGTACAATAGGAGCATATATAGAAGGACCATGTAAATCAGCCTACAAGGCTAAGGGAAAGCTTCAAAGGAGTTATTGTTTAAGGTAATACGTGAGGGGTGAGTAATTTTGTAGGGAATGAGAAAGGAGCATAGCGTATGTACAGGTATAGGCAAGAGTGAATTAAAACTACTTCAGTGTTTCAGGAATGTTGTATGCGAAGGGCAGTGACAGAGGGGCAGGAGTTGAGGCTGAATGGAATTATCTGCAATCGAATTTTTTATTATGAAAATATTGAACAAATACCATATATCCAATATTATGCTTAGTGTTTAGAGAAATTAAAAAGAAAATTAGCAGTACACATTCCATGTTAGTTAAGTGTTAGTAGCTCAGTTGTGTCAGACTCTTTGCAACCCCATGAACTATAGCCCACCAGGCTTCTCTGTCCATGGAATTCTCCAGGCAAGAATACTAGAATGGGTTGCCATTATCTGTTTTAGGGGATCTTCCTGCCCCAGGGATTGAACTCAGGTCTCTCGCACTGCAGGCAGATTCCTTACCCTCTGAGCCACCAAGGATTGAGGCTAAATTTTTTTGAGAACTTGTTTATACTTAATTAGTGCAATTATATTCTAAAGCCCCCTAGCAAGGTAATTATCAAAATTACCCTGGAATATCTGTTACCCATAACTATAGTATATATGGTTTTGAGTATGTGTAGTTTGGATTAATAATAAAATGATCTCCCAGTTGCAAGTAGTGGAAAAAAGTAGAATCACCTCTATACAAGTAGAATCACCTCTGGTGCTTTTAAAAAATGCCAGTGCTTAGGCCTTGATCTCTGAGGCTGTGGTTATTTGGTCTGGATGATGGGGAGAGGGACTGAACATCCATATATTTTAGGTTTCTAGATAACTCTCATATCCAGCAGGAGTTGAAAATCACTGGTTTAAAAAATTAGTTTATTGGCTTTCAAAGTGAAAGCATCCAAATATAAGACTTGGTTGCTTAATTATAACAGTAAATGTATCAACCTGGAGTTAATCTTGCAAGTTATCACCTATAATACAAGCAGTTTTTCTTTTAAATAATTTGGATATTCAGCATTTAAATATTATTACTATAAGAATAAATGCTCATAAGAAACCTGAAGGCTGGAATGCTGAAATTGCTAGTAGCTTGTGATAGTGTAGTCAGATTCAGTTGGTTTTCATTCCGCATACCCAGCAAAGAACAAGTGTGGGAAACAGAGTTCAAGAGTTTAAAGAACGGCTTCTGGAGATGTAGAGATGTTTGAGACAGTCATCACTAGGGAGCAAAGTGAAATGAGAGATTTTGCAGTTTCAGAGCCTCTTCAAGATGCCTCAAAGTTAAATTTATTCTTATCTCCCATTTTCATGTAATTAATGGTAATTGGATTAATAGGGTTGGATTCAGTATGAAGATAAAACAGTTATCTTCTTTAATATGGAGAGGTCAGGACTGCTGTTGAATTGAAACAGCTTGGGAAATGGAGGGCTGGGTCTTTTAGCATTTAGGAACACCAGCCAAATAACTATTTGGCTTCATCTTAGAGCTTTATCACTAGTAATTGAAAAATGTATGTTATGTAGTTCCCAGTTGTCAGAGATTGTGATTATTAGCCCAGTGTTAATAGGGAATTATAGCGATTTTCCAGCTAGTTTAAAAGGGTCATGTAATGTTATCTAAAAATGATGATCTTTTATTTTGTGTTTTTAGAAAGTTTAAAGTTTTTGGTATACACAGTTTTGCCCCTCACAGTGGCACAAAAAGCATGGATTTAATGTTCTAAGCAGAGGAGTATAAAATTTCCTCACTCTGATTAATGAGTTCATTTTAAGCAGACCGTGATAACTTACTCATATTTATATTGCATCAGCACCTTACACATGGTAGCACCTAATAAATGTCTGTTGAATTAATAATAATTCAAACAAACGTGGTATTATAAAATATCCTGCCTTTTATTTGAGAGCGAGAACTTGGACTGTGAGCAGCATCTGTGACAAATATAGTTTACTGTGCTATCGCAGGTGGACGAGTACAGTGCTGGTTGTGTTAGAAATTGCTTCTCTTGCTAGTTCTTCACATTTCCACTTGTTTCTAAGTGGAAATAGAGCTGCCCTGGCATTTGTCTAAATTGTTCACAAGAAAGGAGGGTTCATACATAGCGTATGAAAACCCTTCTTTGCTTTTCTATAGACAGCAGATGGCAAAACTGTGAATACAGTAGACTGTATTTTAAGTAATTTAAAAAAAGTCTTGGCTCTTCAAACCTTACCTAATTTTTATAACTATATAATTATTTATTCCTTTTGATTTTTGCATGTGTGTATTTTTACTAAAAGGATAAATCATATTTTTGTTCTGGCTAGTGGGTTATTATGCGAGGGTATTTGCATTCGAAGTAGTTTTCACTCTGTAGTTATAAAAAGAGACTCTAGTTTTACTAATTAAGTCGTCTTAGAATGTCAATAAATTAATTTTTTCCTTCTCAACTTAAAGGCACTGGATATAAATTGAAAGAGCTTGAAAAGATTGAAGAGGGTCAAACAATGATGATTGGTGGAAAAGAAATAGAAGTCATGGGTATCATCTCTCCAGATGACTTCAACAGTGGAAGATGTTTTCAGTTTGCAGGAGGATGTTCTGCTGTCTTAAGTTCTTCTCAAGCTGCCAAGAAGTGTTTGTCTAACCCTTTCAAAAGTGTCTGTAAGCTCAGTTCAAAGGAAAATAAACAGAACAGTTTCCAAAATTTCAAACCACGCCATGACCCATATGCGCCAAGTAAGATTTAAAAACTTAATTTGAGTTTTCTGTTTTTGCTGTCTAAAGATATTTTGGTATGTGAATTTAAAGTTGAAATCTTGTTTTAACACTTTCAGGTAAAAATATGTATCATTTTTTGTATGTATAGTCTGACGTAAGGGATAATGTTGAAGTTGAATAATAATACAGTTTGAGAATTATTTCATAAGTAAATGTTCAATTGCAAGAGTATAGTAACCAAAATACATGTGTTGAAGGAAAATTGTGCAAATTATAGATGTATACACATACATGTATATGATTTCAACAAAACTTGATATCTTTTGTAGGGAGAAAAATTAGTAAATTTATAAATTAGAAATATTTTTGAACTTCCATTTTGAAGACTGTATGCTTTGATCACAAGTATTAGTAATTAGTGACTTAATTGAGTATTAAAATATAGAAAGGTGAAAAAAATATTGGAAGGTGAAATTTCCTGTAAAGAATTCAGATTTTATTCATGAGAATTCAATCCAGTCAAGTTAACTTTCACATTAATGAATTTAATTTAAAAATTGCATTAAAAATAAAACCTAGTCTATTTATGACTTTTTAAGATTTGATTGCTCAGTCAGCAAGTATTTCTGTGTGCCTTTTATACATTGGGCCCAGAGGTAAAAACTGTCATGACAAAGCTTCTCATTTGGTGATGTGACAGACATAAAATCTGAGTTGTATTAAGTCTGTGATTCATTTTGCGTAAAATTTTGTGTACAGGGTGAGTTAATGATTGATGTTCGTCTTTTCCATGTGGTAATAGGTAAGGCAGTGGATGTGCTCAGTTGCGTCTGTCTCTTTGTAACCCCGTGGACTGCAGCCTGCCAGGCTCCCCTGTCCTTGAAATTGTTAAGGCAAGAATACTGGAGCGGGTTGCCATTCCCTTCTCCGGGGATCTTCCCAACCCAGAGTTCGAATTGTCCTCTCTTGCATCTGCTGCATTGGCAGGTGGATTCTTTACCACTGTGCCATCTGGGAAGTTCTTTCCATGTGGATGTCCAATTAATTCAGCATTTGTTTGAAAAGACTTATTCCTATTGAATTTGTTTTGTTACATAGAAGTTGGAGAATAGAGTAAGCTTTTCTCATAATGGTAGTAAAAATATTGAAATAATTATAAAAATGACTCTTAAAATAGCTATAAATAGAAGTATTAAGGGCTTCCCACGTGACTCTGGTGGTAAAGAATCTACCTGCCAGTACAGGAGACATAAGAGACGCAGGTTCAGCCCCTGGGTTGGGAAGATCCCCTGGAGGAGAGCATGGCGACCTACTCCAGTATTCTTGCCCAGAGAATCCTGTGGACAGAGGAACCTGGCGGGCTACAGTCCATAGAGTCACAAAGAGTCAAATATAACTGAAGGGACTTAGAATGCACGCATGCTTGCAAAAAGTATTAAAATAACTATTTTCCCCTCTTGCCATTTTGGAAACAGAATTTTTGAAATAAAAGGACCTTTTAGATAATTTAGACCAATCCCTTCACTTTGTGTTTGAGGAAACTGAGTACCAGAAGGATGAACTGACTTGCTTAAAGTAGGTATTGGCATAATGTGGATTAAAACCCCCAAATTAAAAATTCCTTGCTTTATTCTAGCTCATTTGAGACTTAATTGAAATTTAGAGAGTGGGAGTTTCTGCTTCTGATTTTTCTCTTTGTGTGAATATTTTGTCTGTCACACTGGCTCATAAGCTTCCTTCTGCGCTTATGCTGCTTTCTCTTCACCTTCCTGTTACGTAGTAGAGATCTATGGTGAACTGAAAAGAACACTGTGCTTAGTCAAGGACCTGAGTGAGAGTCCTGCTTTTGCCACTAAACTACTGATTCTTCGACCAGTTGAGGTAGTCACTTACTTCGCTATGTTTTGCCTCATGTAAAATGTGGGTTTTAATAACTACCATAGAGACTTAGAGTGCCTGGTATATACTATGTACAATAAATATTTGATAACTGAGTGAATGAAAAATTTTATTATGATAATTTGTATATATGTGTACATGAGTGTGTGTGTGTGTAAGCAAGCCCTTTGTGTAAGTGGTAAATACTTGATTATCCTCTCTTTTTCAATCTTGTTAAAGGTAGTACTAAGCTGTAGACTTAAAACTAAAGCAAGAGAGACTCTGTTAGCATTAAATGATGCTTCAATCTTGTTAAAGGTAGTACTAAGCTGTAGACTTAAAACTAAAGCAAGAGAGACTCTGTTAGCATTAAATGATGCTTCACGATCATGAAGGGCATCTAAAGATTTAAGCTGATGTCCTATTGCTGTGGTGCTTTAGGTTGTATTTTTCTCGAAGCTTTGTGCTTTGTTAGATGACTTATGATTGTGTGGTCCTTGCTTGAGCTGTGAATCATCTTTACCTCTATTTTCTTTTTAATTCCCTTTGTCCTTTTAAACTAATTTTTGAAATATCTTTATTTATTTATTAATAGCTTCACTGAGCCGTAGTTGCTGCCTGTGGGTTTTCTCTAGTTGCAGTGAGCAGGGGTTACTCTAGCTGCTGTGCAGGCTTCTCTTTCCAGTGGCTTCTCTTGGTCATTACACTTGGGCCCTAAAACGCACGGGCTTCAGTAGTTGCAGAGCGTTTGCTCAGTTGCTCTGAGGCATGTGAGATCTTCCTGGACCAGGGGCCATACCTGTGTCCCCTGCATTGGCAGGTGGATTCTTAACTGCTGGACTATCAGGGAGATCCTTTTTTTTTTTTTTAAGAAAAAAAGGGGGGGGGACCATTTCTTGGTTGAAAATCCACAAGACATACACTGTTCTTTACTACTGGGATATGGAGGAAACTCAGGGGCTAAGTTTTCCATTTTCACTCTCTAGTCCCCTACCTGCCAGGAATTCACCTCAAAAAGGAGAGTTTCTTTTGGTTGCTCAGAAACCTGGGAAGATCCACAGAAAATCTTCCTCCAGGTAATTACTATCAGTAAGCATGACCAGACTCTCATTTCTGTGACTATATATTTCCACACTGAGGGTTATTTATTAAATCCCTTGTTTTTTTTTTTTTTTTTGGTTGCCCCACACAGCTTGTGAAATGTTAGTTCCTAGACCAGGGTTTGAACCCATGTCCTTAGCAGTGAAAGCACTGAGTCTTAACCACTGGACCACCAGGGGATTTCCCATATTTAGTCTCCTGGAACCTGTTGTTTTTTAATCTCCTTTTCTCATCTTTGTTCTCTTTTTTCGTATTGAAAAAAAATCTATTTTACTTTTTTTAACCATGATACAGATGTACAAATATATCAAAAAGATTATTTTGATTAGTTTATTATCTGATTTCAGATTTATCAATTGATACCAGCTTTCTAGTTATGTTTGGTTTTGTTTTTTGAGTGATTTTAAATAAATCTTTTAAATTGTACTACCATATTTCTAAAGAATTACATTGTTATTTGATGGTTACTCCATGCTGCTTTGTCAAGATTCATGAATTTTACATTTTATGAATGAAGTAATTAATTTTAAGCAAATAATGGTGGTGAAGTCAATGGAAAATTTGTCATTCTTTCTCAGTTCTTCTGATTAATAGGAGTAATAGACATTGTTAGTAGGCATAGGAATGAAAATAAAGGAAGCCTTTATATTAAATTTAGAAAGCCTTTCCAGAATAAGAAGCTATGAGTATTATTAAAGGCCATCTTGGCAAAATTCCAACTTGTGCTTTCAGTTGGAAATAGTTCTCTTTGCTTTGAATAGTCAACTAGTAAGTGTGGTGGCTTAATGAATTCTTTATGAAACAATAGTGAATTTTAGTGGTTTTAAAGCACTTTTGCACATGAAATTTGTAAAGCTCTTTGCCATTCTTTGCATGAATCTTACATCAATAAGGCATGAGATTTTATTTTTAAAATTTTGTACCTTTGCTTAGCATTGATGTTACTGAATTTCAAAATTATTGTGTTTTAATTTTTTTTTCTTTTTGAATTTCAAAGGTTTTGACTGCAAACAGTTGTATCTTCTGGGTAATTAGAGCAAGATAATGTAATTACTGACAGAGTAGAATACATTTATAATTATACTTTTCCATTTTTCTTAAGACTCCCTTGTTATGCTCCGACCAGATAAGAATCACCAGCGGCTGTTCAATAAGAACTATTTTCCTGTTGTGGATGTAGTGATAGATCCTCACCTTGTATATTACCTTCGACCACATCAGAAAGAAGGGATTGTATTCCTTTATGAATGTGTGATGGGAATGAGGTAGGAAAATAATTTGTTTGATCTAATCAGAGCTTTGATTTACCTGTAACATAATGGTTTTCTAGGATGAGCCTAATATATAATGAGTCTCAATGAGTGCAGCATATATTTTAGTTGATAGGAATGGCAAATGGTAATGTGTATGTTTTATTCCACAGGTGGGTTCTTTTAAAAAAATTCATTTTATTAAAGAAAAAAATTGGCCGTGCCTCGTCTTAGTTGAGGCAGGCAGGATTTTTAATCTTCGTTGCAGCATGTGGGATCTAGTTCCCTGACATATACATAC
The DNA here is from genome assembly GCA_006410615.1 of Neotragus moschatus. Taxonomy (NCBI): domain Eukaryota; kingdom Metazoa; phylum Chordata; class Mammalia; order Artiodactyla; family Bovidae; genus Neotragus; species Neotragus moschatus. The sequence continues at coordinate 808,479 of SJYA01002940.1, read as the reverse complement.
ACACGAGTCCCTCTTCCTCTTTTAAAACTGAGTTTTCTTAAAGAATTATAGTCAAAATACAGTTGAAGTAGAAGACACACACATCAATTCCAACCAAAGAGGGTTAAAAGAATCAAAGGTCTCTGCTAACATATTAGTACATTTCCTTCCAGCCCTTTTTTGTTGTTTTTAATGCATAGGACCTCGGTTTTTACATTGGTCATTGCCTCAGTTACTAGGAAGCTGGGAATGTAAATTCCTCCAAGCTCTAAAGAACTCCTTGAATGATGACAAGGGAAAAATTATCTCCTGGAAACTTTCTAGATTCATGTTTTCTCAAATATGCTCTTCTTTTTTGGAGATCTTACCTCAATTGGCCTGAAAATCATCTTTTATTCTCTCTCACCTTCTAGCTAATCACACCTAAACTTTTGAATATTTTGACTTCCCGAATACCATTTTGAACCTAATTGTTTCTGGCNGTTTTCTGAATGTTGAGCTTTAAGCCAACTTTTTCACTCTCCTCTTTCACTTTCATCAAGAGGCTCTTTAGTTCCTCTTCACTTTCTGCCATAAGGGTGGTGTCATCTGCATATCTGAGGTTATTGATATTTCTCCCAGCAATCTTGATTCCAGCTTGTGTTTCTTCCAGTCCAGCATTTCTCATGATGTATTCTGCATATAAGTTAAATAAGCAGGGTGACAATATACAGCCTTGACCTACTTTTTTTCCTATTTGGAACCAGTCTATTGTTCCATGTCCAGTTCTAACTGTAGCTTCCTGACCTGCATATAAGTTTCTCAAGAGGCAGGTCAGGTGGTCTGATATTCCCATCTCTTTCAGAATTTTCCACAGTTTATTGTGATCCACACAGTCAAAGGCTTTGGCATAGTCAATAAAGCAGAAATAAATGTTTTTTTCTGGAACTCTCTTGCTTTTTCCATGATCCAGCGGATGTTGGCAATTTGATCTCTGGTTCCTTTGGTTACCAGATACTAATTAAAAACTTTCTCCATCCCCTTCTATAAAGTAAAGTCAACAGAAAAAAAAAAAGTGACTGTAAGGATTTTATTTGGAGTCTCAACATAGTGAAATTTGCATAAATTCTAATAAAGCAAAATTAAAATCCATTAACACTTGTCTCTGGTAATTAACAAAAGCTTGCTGTTTTAAATGACTGTGTTTCAGACATATGGAGGGAAGGAAAGATGGGAGAATGTGGAGCCATGGAAAAATATGAAGATTATAAACTCGGAACGATGTTATTTAGAAAGTCTCCAATTTTAGGAAGGAAATAAAAGTTATTTAGGCTTTTAGGAAGCACTGAAAAATGCTTTCCATTTTATAATGTATAGACTCACTCAAGAATTTCACCAGATGTTTATTTTACAAGATACATATGACACTTACATTTATGTACATTAATGATAATTTACTACTCAATTCTAATTACTACCCTCTGGAGAGAACAGACATGTTGACAAATATTGATTATTTAAAGCAAACTACAGAAAACCCCTACTTTCTGTTTTAAAAATGCTGGAGAATTTAAATTTTTAAAAAATAGATTCCCAAATATTTGGAGAGAAGAGAATTAAGCCATAATGCATTGAAAATTACTATTTGAAGTTATTGATGCATTACTTTATATTTTGGTGTATTTATTCTAGACAAAATTCATTCTGCTATGATGGAAAGTAAGTTTCTCTGAAATGAACATAAAAAGCTTGCCTTGAAAACATCTTGTCTAGAGTCACTGGTTATAGTTGCATCTACATTGGAAACAAAATGTATGAAAAGGAAGAAAGAAAGGAAAAAAGAAAGGCATCCTAGGATTAGGGTGGTGATGGTTGTGATGATAATAAAGATAACTTGAGATTTATTGAGTGCTTACTGGATACCATGTGTTAGTGTGCTTTATCTCATTGTCTGTTTACCTGTACTGCTACTGTGATTTACTATACTACTGTTAATGAGATAATAGTTACAATTTGTTGAATATCTCTGATATGTGAATGTTTGGGCACTATGCTAGGCACTTCACCCAGATTATTCCTAATTCTTACTGCAGTTCTGTAGGAAAAGCGTTTTGTTTGCTGTTTCTTAGGTGAAGACACTGAAGCTCAAAGAATAACAGCACAAGTTTCTAGTCACACATTTCGTAAGTGCACAAACCAAGTTTCACAAACAGATCTGTCTTGCTCCTTAGGCTTTTCTGTTTCACCACTCTGTAGGCTCATGCCACCCTCGACTGATAATAATATTAATAACAACAATGACAGTAATAATACCACCACCGTTATCACTGTCATCACCAATAGAAATTTGTATCTGGAGAGTGCTCTCCAACTCACAACGTCCTTAGGGCAGGCAATTGTGACCTGATGGAACACAGCATTTATTGATAAAAATTATCTTATAAGTTGACTCACATAGTTCAAAACTGTGTTGTTCAAGAATTACCTGTATTTTGTTATCTTTGATACTTCAGTAAGTGGAATTGTTTCCTTAATTTTGCTTTCAGAGGTTTATTGTTAGTATATAAAAAATGTCACTCATTTTTGAAAAAGGAACCCTCCTACACGCTTGGTGGGACCATAAATTAGTGCAGCTACTATGGAGAACACTATGAAGGTTCACTAAAAAGCTAAAAATAGGGCTACCCTATGATCCTACTTCCCAGGTATTGCTGTGGTAAAGAATCTACCTGCCCATGTAGGAGATCCGTGGGTCGGGAAGATTTCTTGGAGTAGGAAACAGCAACTTACTCCAGTATTCTTGCCTGAAAATGTCCATGGACAGAGGCGCTTGGTAGGCTACAGTTTATGGGGGTCACAAAGAGTCCAACCTGACTAAGCATATGCTCCTGCAATCCCACTCCTGGGCATGTATCTGGAGAAGAAGATAATTTAAAAGTTACATGTACCCCAGTGCTCACTGCAGCGCTATTTACAACAGCCAAGACATGGAAGCAACCTAAGTGTCCACTGATAGTTGAATAGATAAAGAATACAATGGAATATTACTCAGCCATAACAAAGAATGAAATAATGCCATTTGAAGCAACACGGCTGCCCGTGGCTGCACAGCAACACATGGCTGTGCCTATGAAATCCACGGCAATATTTGATCAGAGCACAGACTTCTGGTACACCCTGCATGCAAACTGTCCCAGATACAAGCATATCTGCCTGCCACTGGACCGGAGGGTGGGAGATGGGTAGGTGTTACTCTGCTAAGAGCCTGAACTGATTAAAATCAAGCCAAATTAGCAATGAAGGCTTATCCTGGAAGTTATGATGTCTTCAGACTCCAGAGTTTCAAGGCAGTTACATCAGACAGATTCTGCCAGCACAATTGTCTAGTTGAGGAGGTGAATTCCTGGTGTTTCTGACTCTGCCATCTTCCCAGAACCCTCCTTCTTTTACTTTTAAATGAGTGTAAGAGAAGAGCTGGTTTATAAGTGCAGAGAATTTCCATGTAATATTGGGGGAAATCATCGTTTACTAGGTTGGCCAAAAAGTCTGTTTGAGTTTTTCCGTAACATCTTGGGCTTCCTAGGTGGCACTGTGGTAAAAAACCTGCCTGCCAGTGCACAGGATGCAGGGGACTCGGCTTCAGTCACTGGATTGGGAAGATCCCCTGTAGAAGGGGGATACTACCGCTCCAGTATCCTTGCCTAGGAAAACTCATGGACAGAGGAATCTGGCAGGCTGCAGCCCATGGGGCCCCAAAGAGTTGGACACAACTGAGCAAGCACACACAACATGCTACAGTCAAACCTGAATGAACTTTCTGGCCAGCCCAATGCATAGGTATTACCTGAAATTTAATGACCCAGTGGCTCTAAAATGAAAAAGAGACCTATATTATCTTTTTTGGATGATAAAGATGTCTTTCATGAATAAAATTTGGATTTGAAGTTCAGAATGTCTTGAAAGGGTTGTTATCAAATAAATGGTTTCTCACCCATCTACAAGTTCTTTCTTGGAGGAAAACACAGTTAAAACAAGTGTCTAAGTACAGAGTCCAATTCTTAACAGCAGCTGTGCTTCTGGTTAAATGTTTGTGACTGTTATTGTAGATTTGGACTTGTTTAGCTAATGATGGCTGGATTTGTGGCTTTGCACTTCGGGATCTCACGGTCCACATTCTACAAATGGTTATTTCTGCACCTGTGGCCAGCTTTAAGATTTCCTTCTGCCTTGCAGGTGCCTTAAGAGTTGGCTTCAAAAGTCACAACAGGCACCAGCTTAATTTTCTTTCTAGAAAGTGTACCAGTTGTCTTTTGGCCTAGAAATAACATTACAGGAAACACATTTCTATTAGGGTAACTGAAATACTAGAGTCCCTAAACTATTATATGAATACAGAGGAACATCTCAGGCCATATTTAAGAGGTAGTCATTTTTTTGAAATGCTATCCAGATAAATAGAAAGCATATCTAGGACATTATAATATTTAGAAAACAAATGTACATATATATATATATATATATATATATCTTGTTTTTTAAACCTGTACTCATTCTATTCTTACAATGTCAAACAATTAGGAATACTTAAAATTTCATATAGAGACCAGTCAATGAAATATGCTATCCATTCAAAGAAGAACCGAGAAAATAAAGACCTAAGAAGGTCATGCGTATGTCAATATGCAGGCTTGCATACACACAGATGCACACACCAAAGCTTGGAATAATTCAATTAATTTACAAGAAGTATTTGAAGTATTTGCCAATTTGATTCTCTTTCCATCCAAGGATGGAGGTTAGATTTTACAACATAAAATTAAAGGTGATTTATTTGCTTTAAAAACATGTTATAAATTATAGCTTAAATTTTAAAAATCTGATAGAACAGAATCAAAGATATTTGGATTTTTTTCAGATTTTTGGTTTCATTATGAGCTCATCCAATATAGAAAATCAGTTGCTTCATTCTCAGATGGCTTGTAATGTTCCTTAGTATCTGAGACAGCATCAATGGGGGGATGGGGGCGGGGAAATAGTTGTCAATCCCAAACATCATTTGACTACTGTCTTTGGTCCAGGCACTCTAGGGCCACATTGGGATAAACATAAGTGTATCTCTCTTAGGGGGTTGGTGGACAGCAAAGACCTATTGGAGAAAATGTTTCCTAGGCTGAGACAAGGGCTTCCCTGGTGACTCAGCGGTAAAGAATTCACCTGCAATGTAGGAGACTCAGGAGACATGTGTTTGATCCCTAGGGCAGGAAGATGCCCTGGGAAAGTGAACGGCAATCCACTCAGTATTCTTGCCAGGAGAATCCCATGGACAGAGGAGCCTGGTGGGCTGCTTCCGTGATGTCGCAGTCGGACATGAATGAAGCGACTGAGCACATACGCAGGCTGAAAGAAACATGGAGAGATATTATTGAAACCAGGTGATGTGTGTGCTCAGGCACTGCTATCGTGTCTGACTCTGCGACCCCGTGGACCATCGCCTGCCAGGCTCCTCTGCTCATGGGGTTTCCCAGGCAAGAATATTGGAGGGGGTTGCCATTCCCTTTCCCAGGGGATCTTCCTGACTCAGGGTTTGAACCTGCATCTCCTGCCTTGGCAGGCAGATTCTTTACCGTCTGAGCCGCCAGGGAAGTCCCTTAAATGAAGAGATGCTCAAATCAAGAAGGGTGGAGAATGTCACTCTGGAGAGGAAAAAGAACCTCAGGAGGCTAGATTTTTAAAGAATCCCACTCTCCCTCTGAAAACAAACCAGTCACCATCTTCCCTCCTTGCCCCCACCCTCCAATAACAACTTGGGAGACCACACGTTAGTGCAAACCTTTCTGTTCACCAAGGAAGAAAGGGCGGAAGCAGGTGTGAGGCCAAGATTTGGCTTACTGTTTTTTCCACTGACCTTGTTCTCCAGTATAACTAACAGAATGGCAATAGCTCCCTATTCCACTTTTCACAGGACTTAATGTTTACCTTCATTCTGTCTAGGTAACACAGAAAATCAAGTTGTCTCCCAGATGTAAATATAAAGACAGGACTAATTTCTTTTTCCATCTTTGACAATGTTCCTTCTTAGTGAGGCTGGTTAATTGCATTTTTTCAAGGAGAGGTCCATTTGTTCTGTATTATTTAAAGAATTTAGCTAAATGTTATTTTCAAATATCTGTATGAATTTTTGAATGGTTGAACAAATGCTTTTAAAAAACTTTAAATCTTTGAAGCTGGGCATTCCGTTCCAATATACTGGAAAAGTGAATACGCCTTTGAGATTTCAGATATGTTTTATTGGGTCTTGATTTGTTACCAAAATGTATAATCTTCCTGTCTAATTTTAGTCTCTAATTTTCTGTAAGTTGTTATTATAGCAGAATGCTGTGTCAAGCACTTGGAGGCTACAGAAGACATAAACCAAAATATTTAGGTTGAAATTACTTTATAATAATAAGCTAAACAAACATTTGCTCTAAACCTCAGTCCTTTTATTGTTATAATTGGAAGCAGCTAGGAAAGTCTTCCTTTTGGTTGTTTGCTTTTGGCATGTAATGAAGTTGAAATAGAGCTATTTCTATTTATTAAACCAATAATCCACTTCTCAAAAGAAGATAAATTATTTCCATAGAGTTTACATTTTCTCTATAGGAGGCAAGTCTTGATCCTAAACATTTCTTTTACCTCTCAGTAAGGAACTAAAATCCATTTTAATGGACCAGTTGGTTAACTAGAGATTTCAACATGCTTAGAAATGAGGAAATAGTTGGTATGGTCCCTATCCTGGCAGTTACCTGCCACCCAGACTGCTTTCTCTCAGAGAACTTGGAAATTTGAGCAAGAAGTATCCAGCCAACAGAAAGCGATGGTAGACATCTCAAACATATATTCATAGTGAAGGCATTACTGGGCTTCCCTGGTGGCTCAGATGGTAAAGAATCTGCCTGCAGTGCAGGAGACCCTGCTGTAATCCCTGGGTTGGGAAGATTTCTCTGGGGGAGTAGTAGGCTACACACTCCAGTATTTTTGCCTGGGAAATCCCATGAACAAAGGATCCTGGTGGGCTACAGTCGATGGGTCACGAAGATTGGACACGACTGAATGACTAACCACACCCCCCGCCACACCCACTCAAAGGCATGAGATATAACTACCATTTTTGATAGTTTAGGTCTTGACATGCTCTGTGCGACCCCATAGACGGCAGCCCACCAGGCTCCCCTGTCCCTGGGATTCTCCAGGCAAGAACACTGGAGTGGGGTGCCATTTCCTTCTCCAATGCATGAAGATCCTCTAATTATAATTAGTTAGTTTAATTCAGCTTAGTTAATATATCAAGGGCTTCCCAGGTAGTACTAGTGGTAAAGAGTCTGCCTGCCAATGCAGGAGACACAGGAGATGTAGGTTCAACCCCTAGGCTGGGAAGATCCTTTGGAGAGGAAAATNCCAATGCATGAAGATCCTCTAATTATAATTAGTTAGTTTAATTCAGCTTAGTTAATATATCAAGGGCTTCCCAGGTAGTACTAGTGGTAAAGAGTCTGCCTGCCAATGCAGGAGACACAGGAGATGTAGGTTCAACCCCTAGGCTGGGAAGATCCTTTGGAGAGGAAAATGACAACCTGATCCACTATTCTTGTGTGGAAAATTCTATGGAGAGAGGAGTCTTGTGGGTTACAGTCATGGGGCCACGAAGAGTCAGATACAGCTGAGCACACAGGCAGGCAGTTAATACAGCAGACTTCACCAAGCAAGTCTGCTTTATACGGCAGCCCAGGCTGTGCACAGCACACCTCATGGGGCACCATCAAAAAGACTGTTGTCTTCAGTGGCAAACCACCATCGAGTGTTTAACCACTTTGAACAAATTAGTACGAGTTCTTACTGTTGTTTCAAGAGTGTTTTATTTGTTATGATTTTAACTGTCTACAGGTGTTCCCTGAGGCAACTTTGTAAAGGATGATCTCAAAAATGGCAAAAATAAATTTGTGGAACGGCTGAGGATGGGCACGATGACTCCTATTTCAAATGCTTTCCCTGCTTTGCCTGAATGTTGAGCGAGTTGTTTTGACAGTCTTTAGCTTGGTTTATTCTTCAAGAAATGATGGCTGGAACTTCCCTAGTGGTCCAGTGGTTAAGACTTTGCCTTCCAACGCAGGCGGTGTGGTTTGATCCTTGGTCAGGGAGCTAAAATCCAACATGCTTTATGGCCTAAAATAAACCAAAACATAAACAATATTGTAAAAAACTCAAAAAGGACTAAAAATGGACCCCATAAAAAAATCTTAAAAAAAGGAACTATGTCTGGTGGTGTTTGCTAAATATTTCAAATGATAATGCTGGATATTGTATGTCATACATTTTGCCATTCTCAGATAAAATTGGGTGCTGTGTTGTTCAGTCACCAAGTCTTGTCCGACTCTTTGTGACCCCACGGAATGAAGCATGACAGGCTTCTCTCTCCATCACCATCTCCTTGAGTTTGCCCAAGTTCATGTCCATTGAGTCGGTGATGCCATCCAACCATCTCATCCTCTGTCATCCCCTTCTCCTCCTGCCTTCAATCTTTCCTAGCATCAGGGTCTTTTCCAGTGAGTCAGCTCTTCACATCAGGTAGCCACAGTATCGGAGTTTCAGTTTCAGCATCAGTCCTTGCAATGAATATTCAGGACTGACTTCCTTTAGGATTGACTGGTTTGATCTCTTTGCAGTCCAAGGGACTCTCAAGAGTCTTCTCCAAAACCACAGTTCAAAAGCATTGTAGCAATTCCAGAAAAATAAACGACCCAATCAAAAAATGGGCCAAAGAACTAAACAGACATTTCTCCAAAGAAGACATATGGATGGCTAACAAATACATGAAAAGATGCTCAACTTCACTTATTATCAGGGAAATGCAAATCAAGACCACAATGAGATACCATTTCACACCAGTCAGAATGGCTGCAATCCAAAAGACTGCAAGCAATAAATGCTGGAGAGGGTGTGGAGAAAAGGGAACCCTCTTACACTGTTGGTGGGAATGCAAACTAGTACAGCCACTATGGAGAACAGTGTGGAGATTCCTTAAAAAATTGCAAATAGAACTGCCATATGACCCAGC
>SJYA01002940.1:729179-796095 GCA_006410615.1 Neotragus moschatus | reverse complement strand
CAGAAAGAAAAGCACCAATACAGTATACTAACTCATATTTATGGAATCTAGAAACATGGTGATGATAACCCTGTATACAAGACAGCAAAAGAGATACAGATGCATGGAATGGACTTTTGGACTTTGAGGGAGAGGAGGGGGGGGAAGGTTTGGGAGAATGGCACTGAAACATGTGTGCTGTCATGTGGGAAACGAAGCATCGGTCTATATTCGGTTCAGGATGCAGGATGCTTGGGACTGGTGCACGGGGATGATCCAGAGAGTTGATGTGGAGTGGGAGGTGGGGGGGGGGTTCAAGATTGGGAACTCATGTACACCTGAGATGAAAAAATAAAAATTTAAAATTAAAAAAAAAAAAACGAAAAAAAAAAAGCATTGTAGCATTTATATTCACAGAGTTAATACTGACACGTGTCTGCTGAGAACTGCAGAAAGAACGTATATTATGACCATGAGGCATTTCTTTTGTCAGCCGTGCCCTTAATGAATTCACTGATTCCATGAAAGCAAGGGTCCCCAACCTCTAGGATCTAATTCCTGATGTTCAGGGGTGGAGCTGATGTGGTAATAATGGAAATAAAGTGCACAGTCAACGTCATGTGCTTGAATCATCCCCAAACCATCCCCTCAAGCCTGGCTCGTGGGAAAATTGTCTTCCATGAAGCTTGGCCCTGGTGCCAAGAGGCTTGGGGACAGCTGCCTTGAAGGCAGGACTTGGGAAGGATGAGGACCAAGGCTGAAAAGATGTAGCTAAGGTACTAAACTATCTTCCTGTGAGTATTCAGCATTACTGAGGACCCCACGTTGCTTACTCTGTTCCCTTTTTTGACATAGGACCGTAGGGAGTCGTTTGATAGCAAGATGGCTTCATGAGGGTTTGAAACTCAGAGGGGAGGCATGGTCTGAGGGAAATTAAACAAGTGCACACTATGTGGAAATTGGGGGTCCCTCGTGACGCTTCTTTATATGCTTCAACTCACCTGGCTTGGGGTCTCTCATCTAGTCTGAGTTCAAAAGCACCTTTATTAATGTGCCAGTGAACCTGTTTTAGTATTTTACTGAAATGGCAGGTTCTTAATAAATGCTAATAAATTTCATCATGCCTATTATTTAGACCCTTTGCTGTAAAAGTGAAAGTCAAAAACACCACTCAGGATATATGCTGCCAACTTTTTTTCTTTCCTAGAAACTTTATCATTTCAGAGTGCACAGTATATTGTATTTACCGAACTCTGTTACCCAAATGAATGTATGTGTATGGATATAAGTATATATCCATCCTTGGTGGCTCAGGGGTAAAGAATCCGTCTGCCAATGCTGCAGATGCAGAAGACATGGATTCGATCCCTGGGGTCAGAAGATCCCCTGGAGGAGGAAATGGCAACTCTAGTATTCTTGCCTGGGAAATTTCATGGACAGAGGAGCCTGGTGGGCTACAGTCCATGGCGTTGGAAAGAGTCAAACTTGACTAAGCAACTGAGCACACACATGCATATATTACAGTTAATAAGATTTTTCAGAGCCCATAATGAAACTCCAGACAGAGGGGAAACATGTCCAAAGAATTACCTTATTTAATTGTACTATNAGCCTGGTGGGCTACAGTCCATGGCGTTGGAAAGAGTCAAACTTGACTAAGCAACTGAGCACACACATGCATATATTACAGTTAATAAGATTTTTCAGAGCCCATAATGAAACTCCAGACAGAGGGGAAACATGTCCAAAGAATTACCTTATTTAATTGTACTATAGGTGGGGAAACAGTGGAAACAGTGTCAGACTTTATTTTGGGGGGCTCCAAAGTCACTGCAGATGGTGATTGCAGCCATGAAATTCAAAGACACTTACTCCTTGGAAGAAAAGTTATGACCAACCTAGATAGCATATTAAAAAGCAGAGAGACATTACTTTGCCAACAAAAGTCTGTCTAGTCAAAGCTATGGTTTTTCAAGTAGTCATGTATGGATGTGAGATTTGGACTGTGAAGAAAGCTGAACACTGAAGAACTGATGCTTTTGAACTGTGGTGTTGGAGAAGATTTTGAGAGTCCCTTGGACTGCAAGGAGATCCAACCAGTCCATTCTAAAGGAGATCGGCCCTGGGATTTCTTTGGAAGGACTGATGCTAAAGCTGAAACTCCAGTACTTTGGCCACCTCAGGCGAAGAGTTGACTCATTGGAGAAGACTCTGATGCTGGGAGGGATTGGGGGCAGGAGGAGAAGGGGACGACCGAGGATGAGATGGCTGGATGGCATCACCGACTCGATGGACATGAGTTTGGGTGAACTCCAGGAGTTGGTGATGGACAGGGAGGCCTGGCATGCTGTGATTCATGGGGTCGCAAAGAGTCGGACACGACTGAGTGACTGAACTGAACTGAATTATACTATAAAGCCTCAAAAAGTTTTAAGAATTTAAAATTTTCTCAAGAAGATGCGTGTGTGTACGTGTGTGTGGTTGAGTGTGCATATGTGTGTGCATGAGTGGTTGACTGTGGGTAAGGTATTTCTGCCTGCTCCTCTGAGCTCCATGAAGAACTGACTTGTAGGAACAGGTCTCTTGGCATATAATGTTAACATGTTGTTAAGTCTAATACAAAGGCAATGGCCTCGGATATAATGACAAATCAATCCTAAGCTTCAAATGAGGGCTTTTTAAGGATTTTCCTCTGTCAAAAAAAATCCGGCTTTGCATTAAAATCTGACTCAAAAAAGTAAAAAAACCACTGTGAAGGCCACATACCTTCATCTGCTAAAATTAACGGAGAATGAAACCTTTGTCACACACACCCCGTATTTGTCTTTTTCTTTTCAAATGGGCTATTATTTAATATTTGTTGAACCAAATCCGCGCAGTGCACAAACTTCTGTCTGCCATAAGTGAAGGGCTTTTGTTTATGGAATTAACGTGCACCCACAAGAGTGCCCTTTTAGTGACTGAATTACCAGTCTTGTGCGCTGTGAGAATTATAGCAGGTACTGCTTTAAGAAAAAAATCCAAAAGGGTGAAATCACTTTACACAGAGGCTTTTCTGCTACTGCAAACGTTTTTCTTCCTCTTGCTGCGCTCCCACCCCATTAATTTCCCTGGAAACTTATTTTCTCAATTATTTGATTAACATTCAGAAAATCAGCAGTTTTGCATTGATTTTTTTTCGTCACCACCCAAACCATTGAATCCATAGAGTTGCTTGGAGGTTGTTGGCTAAAGCAATGAGTGATTCTCAAGCCTTTATTTCGGCAGTTATACCTGACAGGTGAGGTGCATTCAAGTGTCATATTCCTTAATTCTTTCCGTCTTCTTTGTATCATTTATGACACAGGAAAAAAAAAAAAACTGGAGGGGGAGGAGAAGGAAGAATTTTTGTTGGTGTTCCTGATTATTTATTCAACTGCAGAACTGCACGCACAAGCATATACTTTTCTTTTCTAGAGATTTAATACACCACCTGAACTTGTTCAAGTCAGCTGAGATAGAAACGCTAATTTATTTGTTGGACATGATTGAAATTCCTTCTGTCTCTCTCTCTCTTTCTTTGGATAAGTCACACCCTTAAAGCGTCATTTGTGATTTCCAGCTTACGTTTCTTTGAAGTGGAACAAAGTAAGTGCAGAAATTATCTAGATTTTTTTTCTAAGTTTTGTTATTTTCCCCCTGTCTTTGTAACTTTTTCATCCATATTTCCTTGGACAACAGTTTTTCCTGGTGACTAGCCTTTGTTTTAAAAATATTTTCATCTCAATTTTCATGGAAAGAAAGTACTTTTTCTCTTTTTTGAACCCATATTTAATTTTGTAAATATTTAAATCAGATAGGTATATCACACATAACGTAAGCAGGAGCAGATCTGATTCTTGATGAATCAGCCACTGGTCTGGGGGGTGTGGAGCCCTGTGGGTGACTAGAGAGGGGCCAGGGGCATCTTGAAGGTTTAGTGTGAAGGTCAGTGAAGACAGAACTTGTGTCGTATTCTTTTGAGCAAATGCTCCCTAGAACGCACTGCTGTTACAATTGAGTGGAATGTTGGGGCGCTTTAGTGGAGTGGTCCCCAAACCTGGACGCATTCAAAATCCCTGAGGATGCTCTTTAAAGTATTGATATCCAGGCATGATTCAGAAAATTCATTAGACTCTCTGGGCTGGAATCTGGACATTCATAGTTTTAAGACGCTCTGCTGGGAAGCCTGATGGACACACAAGCTGACTGGGTTCTCAGCTTTAGTAAAACTTGACTCATTGAAGTTAAGGATGATTTGTTTCACACAATTACTTTAAAGTGTCTTTTTCCCAGAAGAGGAAAGGCAGAAGGCATTTTTGTTCCACTGTCAAAGCTTTAGGATTATTGTGAACTAAATTTGATAAGGAAGAGTTGCTTGTTACAAATGGGATCATCTCATAATGCCTAGAAATTGAAGTCAAACCTTGCTAAGTAGAAAGCAGCTGGTAGTGCCTGTGTGTTGTTGGTCTGGGCAGTCTTTCTGCCTTTTCATGACTTTTAGGAAAAAAGCAGCGTCATTAAACAAACAAACAAAAAAAGTTGCAAGTTTCTTAGTGCATTTTTTAATGAATATATTTTTATATATACATTTGGATATAGACTTCCCTGGCTGTATTCATTCTGTTTTTAATTTCTTGTTAAACGCATTATGCTGTTTCCCTAAATGTATTGAATTCAATATACATACAGTGAAGGGTTCAGAAGGGATTCTTGTCCTTGAGGTGTTTTCTTGCATGCATTTTTATGGCCTATACCCAAATAATTTTTAACAAGCATAATTTATCTCTTGTCCCCCATTCTCTATACATTTTTGGACTGTGAACTTGTAACTGCTTTGCAATTTAATAAAGAAACTAGATAAAAGTTTAGTTATGCTTGTAAAATGCTAAAATTAAAATGCAAACTCAGTTCTGGCCTTTTAGCCCGACAGTGTATTTATATGTATACATATATATATATGCGTATGCATACGTGCATTCTAAGTGACTCAGTCGTGTCCGACTCTGTGATGCCATGGACTGTAGCCCGCCCGGCTCCTGCATCCATGGGATTCTCCAGACAAGAAGGAAGGCGTGGGCTGCCGTTTCTTCCTTCCCAGGATCTTCCCGACTCAGGGGTTTAACCTGCATCTCCTGCGATGGAAGATGGATTCTTTAACATTGAGCCACCTAAGAAGCCAAATGGTGTTTCACAGTGTATAAAATTCTTTTATATAGACATTTTCCAAATTTGCATAATAAATTTATAGATTTTAACCACATTTTACAGACCAGAAAATTGAGGCTGAGAAAGAAAATACCCTCTGACTCCACAACCAGCTGTTTCCAACACACCAAAGAGAGAGAGAAAAACCCCCAACAAGTAGGTCCAAGTTTTGTCAACAGAAACAACAAATCCAGACCATGACTTCTCTGTAGGGAATGCGACTGCATGCTTCAGGCATAAAGCTATTTGCAGGGCAAGGGGTCCGGGTATAGGAGGGCAGAAAAGACACAGAGAGAGGAGTGTGAGGAGATCTGCACACCGTGAGTCCACGTCAGTCTTGATACTTGGTGCTTCCCCTCCGTTGCTGTTGCTCAGGCGTGTCTGACTCTTTGCAATCCACGGACTGCAGCACGCCAGGCTTCCCTGTCCTTCACTATTTCCTGGAGTTAGCTCAAATTCATGTCCACTGAGTGGGTGATGCCATCCAACCGTCCGCTGTCACCCTCTTCTCCTGCCCTCAATCTTTCCCAGCATCAGAGTCTTTTCCAATGAGTAAACCCTCCATATTTGTTGTATTAGGCACAGGATACGGAGAAGGCAATGGCACCCCACTCCAGTCCTCTTGCCTGGAAAATCCCATGGATGGAGGAGCCTGGTGGGCTGCAGTCCATGGGGTCGCTGAGAGTTGGACACGACTAAGTGACTTCACTTTCACTTTTCACTTTCATGCATTGGAGAAGGAAATGGCAACCCACTCCAGTGTTCTTGCCTGGAGAATCCCAGGGACGGCGGAGCCTGGTGAGCTGCCGTCTTTTGGATTGCACTGAGTTGGACACGACTGAAGTGACTTAGCAGCAGCAGCAGGCAGAGGAGAGAATTCAGGAAACTGAATGTTGAAATTTGAAAATAATAACCAGAAAACCCTGCTTCTTACGCTAGTTCCTTAAATTTTCAGTGCTGGTAATCTTGTCTCTTAGTCTTTTACACACACAGACATACACACACCTCTGCATACACCTCTAAAGTAGACAGCAAAAGCTAAGAACCTGCAACACAGGCAACAGAAAACAAGCTCTCCTTTTCATGTTGGGATGGAATGGCTCCCATACATGGGGTCTGTTGTCTTTGTGTTAGAATGTAAGTGCCCAGTGGGCGGAGACCCTGTCATTCTGGATTAACTCTCCCACAGGCTTAGTGAATCACCACGAGCAGGGGAGTGCTTATTAAACATTACTTGAGTGACTGATAAGACAAGCAATTGTGCCAGCAGAAATGCTAATTTTAAAATGTCTGTAGATTCCTGGATTTCACACAAGGGCAGTCCAGTGGAGGGGATGGCTCCTGGGAATTAGTAATCTGATACAGACTCTTTCCCCTTTATGTCACCTGTTACAATTTGGCCTCCCGGTGCCATGGCTGAAAATCACTACCAGCTGACAGCTCTCCCAAGCCTGGTGTCTGCAAGCAAAGTGAAGTGTAGAACGCTGCTGACATTGGGCCAGGAACGACCTTTATCTGTAAATTTGCCTGGATTGCTTAGACAGCTCAGATCATTCTGAGGTGATCTGGAAGTCCATATTGATGGCTATTCATCTTGGGAGGTAACAAACTGAGTTTCAAGGGCTTTTATCTGAGGCAAGGTCTAAAAGTGTTCATTCTACCTTTTGTTAATGATACTAAGATGAAGTCTCTATTTTGATTGGTTAGTTTTCTAGGAGAAAAAGGTTGATTTGAGGAGACAGAAGGCGGACTGGTTCCTAGAATGAAAATACAGTGGGTCCCAAGGAACCCAGAGTATCCCCAGATCATGTGCTACACCTTAGGGTAGAGCTTGGAAACCACATTGACCCTTTCGGCTACATTTAAATGATATTGGCTGAAAGGTATTTCAGTTGCTAAATAAAAACAAGACAAAAGTTGAAGTGCGTATTGCTGGACTCCTCCTAAGGCTCAGGCTAAAAACTTTATCTAAATTGAGATACAATGGTGTCATAGAATAAATTAATGATTTGGAATTGGAAGAGCTGGTTCCGCAAACTAGCTCTACTTTGTACATGCTGTGCAATTTGGTCAGTCTGAGCCCGTGTGTGCGTGCTAAGTTGCCCCAGTCGTGTCTGATTCTTTGTGAGTCAGTGGCCTGTAGCCCGCCAGGTTCCTCTGCCCATGGGATTCTCCAGCACGAATACTAGAGTGGGTTGCCATGCCCTCCTCCAGGGGATCTTCCCCACCCGGGGATTGAGCCCACATCTCTTATGTCTCCTGTGTCGGCACGTGAGTTCTCTACCACTAGCGCTAGCTGGGAAGCCGAATCTAAAGCCCAGTCTTCATCAACACGGTTGAAACTCAGGTTTCTCTTTGCTGTTAATACAGTTGGAAATAGCAATATGTGCTTTCGAAGGGATACATTTGGGAGACTGGGATCGACAAATACATACTGCTCTATGTAAAATTAGAAAAATTACATAAATAAACTAATAAACTAAACATAGATAAACTAATAAGGACCCACCATACAGCACAGGGAACTATTCAACATGTTGTGAAGGTCTATGTGGAAAAAGACTGAGAAAGAGTGGACATATGTATGTGTACAACCGATTCACTTAGCTGTACAGAAGAAACTAACATAGCCTTTTAAATCAACTATACTCCAATATTTTTTAAAGGTGGTTTTCTATGGAAGAATCCCAACTGCTCCATGTAGACACACCCCTCTTCCAGGACTTAGAGCTTAATTCTTCTTCCCTTGAGTATGGACTGTTCTTAATGACTTGTTTCAAATGAATAGGTTAAAGAAAGAGGAATATTATAACTCTAAAGTGGGGAAAGACTGGAAGATATACTCTCAACCAAGTGATCAAAATCAACGTCACCAGTGACAGGTGATGTTGATATCACATACCCCTCCAAATAATTATGTAATGAATTGAGCACTTTACCTCCGTGCTGTTCCTCCCTGAAAAACATAAACTCAGTCTAATCATGAATAAACATCAAACACAATTGAGGGCCATTTGATAAAACAATGGATCCATACTCTTCAAAAGCGTCATGCTGTGAAAAACAAGACAGAGAAACTGTCCAGACCCAAGGAGACAAACGGGGCGTGATGAGTAAACGCCATGTGGTGTTCTGAGCTGGATCCTAGAACAGGAAAGGGCATTTGTAGAAAAACTGTTGAAATCTGAGAAAAGTGTGTTTAGTTAATAGTATTGTTAAGTGGAAGTTGCTCAGTCAGGTCTGACTCTTTGCAGCCCCATGGACTGTAGCCCGCCAGGCTCCTCTGTCTGTGGGGTTTCCCAGGCAAGAATATTGGAGTGCCATTATTCCTGGAGTAGGAATATTGCCATTTCCTACTCCAGGGGATCTTCCCGACCTAGGGATTGAACCTGGTTGCAGGCAGATTCTTTACCATCGGAGCCACCAGAGAAGCCCAACCAATGCTCATTTCTTAGTTTTGACAAATGCATTGATGGTGAGGGGGTGCTGGGCACAGGGTCTACGGGGACTCTGTGCTATCCTGGAGACTTCTGTGTAAATCTCAATTTATTCCAAAAGAAAAAAAAAGATCATGTTCACTGAGATGATGTACATGACAGGGTTTTGTAGATACACAGGAGTATAAAACTGTGTAATATTATTATCAGAATAACTACCCTTAAAGCTTAACAAGTCACAAGAGCCCTCTGTGAAGTGGTGAGCTGACAGTAAGTGTCTGGTTTCTCTCCCCTTCTCCATCTTTAATCTGCCAAATTAATTAGTTTTGGGTTAAAGATGACAGTATCACCAGAGTGATGAGTATTTGGAGGAGGAATTAAATTACTACCCATATACTGTATTTGTAGGCATCTCAGACTATAATTTGTGCATTAATAATCAAATAATTGATAAAGCACATAAATATGTAGATTTCATTTATACAAACTTGGGTGAAATTGGGCAGTAAATTATAAATTCAAAATCTAGAAGATGCCTATAAAGATTAAGGTAATATTCCATTTTCTTCAGAATTGGCAGCACTAGCTAAAGGAAGATCAATATTAATTAAGAAACCTAGGGAGAAGGATAATAAATTACTGAAATTGGTTGGTTAACAGAACTGGTTATGTAATTCAGGAGTTAGAATTATAGAATTAGGGTTGAAAGGAATCTTAGAGATCTTCCACTCCAATCCTCTTATTTTAAGGTGGGAGTAAGAACTTTTAGTTTCGAGATGTTGAAGTTTTTTTTGCAAGATCATTTTACTGGTTAGCAGGGGCAAAATAGAACATGGGTTTTCTGTCTCAGTCATATCCCTTTGAGTCAGGGATTTGTTTTTGTGAGAGTCCATGAGCTTTAAGGTTCTCTGGAAGCAAAGGCTTACCTGTGTGCATACTTGAATTTTTCTGAAGAGAACTCATAGCTGTCGTCCGAATCTTCAAGGAGCCGTAACCTCTCAAAGAATGAGAACCACTACTTTGGAATTCAAATAATTACTCATTGTAGCTGTTCTCAGGACATTGCTAGAATAACTTTGGTGCTTGCATCAGATTTTAAAGAGAAAAATGGTGGCTGGGACTAGTCGATTCCCAGAAGTTACCACATTCTTTGAGAAAATCAGACTGCATGCTTTTAGCTTGATAGCTGTAAACATCTTTCCTCTGTAAACAAAGTAAGTTTCTGTCTACTAGGTAAAAGGTAAAGTATTGAGTACTGACTATGTGCTGATCCCTAACTAATTTAACATCAACACCAATATCCCATTTTATGGAGGGTTTTTTTTTTGGCTGTGATGAGTCTTCGTCGCAGCGTGCAGGCTTCCTGAGTCGTGGCGCCCAGGCTCAGTGGTCCAGGGGCAGGTGGGATCTTAATTCCAAAACCAGGAATTGAACCCACCTCCTCTACACTGGAAAGTCGATTCTTTACCGCTGGACCACCAGAGAGGTCCCCCAACATCCCATTTAGAAGTGAGGAAAGCGAAGCACAAAGAAGTTTGGTAGCTTGCCTGAAAGTCACATAAGCTAATAATCAGTAAAGCCAAAGCTGTAGCTTTTGAAGCCAATCCTAGGGCTGTACCACACTTTGCTTCTTTCTCCCTGATGTATTATTTATTTGTATGGTGCACTGGATAAGAAAATCCATCACTCACCTTCATAGAGGTTTTTAATCTGTAAGAGTAGAGGCAAAAAAAAAAAAAAAAANAAGCTGTAGCTTTTGAAGCCAATCCTAGGGCTGTACCACACTTTGCTTCTTTCTCCCTGATGTATTATTTATTTGTATGGTGCACTGGATAAGAAAATCCATCACTCACCTTCATAGAGGTTTTTAATCTGTAAGAGTAGAGAAAAAAAAAAAAAAAAAAAGTGGGACAAAGAAGTATGGACTTGGCAGGTAGGATTATATAAGCGTGAGTGGTTCTGTTTCCACCTCCTTCGAGTTCACCTTGGACAAGCAACTTGACCTTGGTTCTCCTAACTTTTTATAAAATGGGGCTAACCACAATATTCATCACATAGAGCTGTTCTGATGATGAAATGAGACAATGCACGTAAAGTGTTTAACATGCTAAATTATCTATTTTCTGTAAATGCTAGCAATGATTAGTCTAACCGAATATGCTAAATTCACATTTTCTTCATAATATGTTTTCTTCAAAAAATGTAAGAAAGGAGCAAAAAGGTTGGTATACATGGTTAAACCTTAACATGTTTTAAATGGATTCACTAAGATTTCGATGTATACTGATACCAACTTCATAAATGTCTAAAATAGCCAGGGAAAAAAGTTATTGCAGCTGTATACAACTTTGTGGTTATTCTAAAATCCACTGAAGAGTACACTTGAAATCGTTGATCTGTGTGCTATGTGAATTTTATTTCAATACAGCTAATGTATCAAAAACAAGTTACTGTGGCTGGTACAAAACAAACAGAAAACTTCACTAAATCCAATCAAGCATTTAATGAAAGATAGACATTTTATTTTTAGAACCAAATGACATCAAACGCTGGCTCCTCTCCCTGTTTCCCTTCTATATTCTAGAAGTTGTAGGACTTGTCTTTGGTGTATTACTGGGTTTAATGGCACTCATCAAATGGCCTGGAATATAGTTGCAAACATGGCATACAATACATGATTCTTGTTTTTTAATCACTAAGCTGTGTCTGACTCTTTTGTGATCCCGTGGACTGTAGTCCTCCAAACTCCTCTGTCTGTGAGCTTTTCCAGGCAAGAATATTGGAGTGGGTTGCTATTTCCTTTTCCAGGGGATCTTCCTGACCCAGGGGTGGAACTCTAGTCTTCTGCATGGGCAGGCAGATTCTTCACCACTAAGCCACCAGGGAAGTCCAATACCTGATTAAGGAGTAATTTAAATGAAGTGAGTAACTGCTTCAGTATGTCCAAAGAAGTAGGGGATATCAACATATGACATTTATTTCATTTATTAAAATATATTTATTTATTTGGTTGAACTGAGCCTTAGTTGTGGCATACGGGATCAAGTTCTCTGACCAGGGATTGAACCTGGGCCCCCTATTTTGGAAGGGAGATGTCTTAGCCACTGGACCACAAGGGAAGTCCCAACATGTTACATTTAGATAAATGCTTTGTGTAGCACATTTTTATTATAAAAATGATGAGCTCTGATACTTCTGTTTCTATGCATTCATATTCTAACATGGTACCCAGTGAACTCATCTGTCAATTGCATGGCAATTCTGATTTATAAAGCACTATTCCTCAGGGCTTCCCTCCACTCACTCTTCTTTTGCTTTCTGGTTACTATAGCACTTTGCAAAGGATCAAAGAAGCATTCACACAGCGTATCAATGCATGTCAGTGGTTTGCATTTGTAGATGTACAGAATAATGGCATCTTGTTAAAAAAAAAAAAAGGTGTGTCCTCAGGAAAGGTGTTGAAAAGATGTTGATATCTACTATGTCAGTCTTTTTCGGAATTCAATTGTATTTTGAACAGACAAAAGGCCCCACAACTTTAGCATCTTCATAGCAGTATTGAAGCTGGGTGACTCGAGTGTCAGAAATCAAAGACTAAAAAGGAGCCATTATATGACCTAGACAAACTCTTCCTCATGAATTTCACCCTAATATGCTTCTTTGAGGTGAGATGATGAGCCCAGGTTGAAAGGCTGACTGCTGGAGGGGGATGGCTTTGGGCCTGGGATCTGCCATTTGATCAAATGCAAAATTTTTGATCTGGATTAGCTGTCAGAATCTCCCCATTTGTGAAGTATGAATAAAAAGTGCGTATTTTGGGAGAGAGTGAGACTTCCTAGTTTGGCATAAGACCAACCTCTATTGTCCTGGATCTCCCCACGCTTTAGAAATTGAGGGCAGTAGTGGCTCAGATGCTAAAGAACCCACCGGTAATGTGGAGACCCAGGTTCAAGATCCCCTGGAGAAAGGAATGGCTATCCACTCCAGTATTCTTGCTTGGAGAATCTCATGGAGAGAGGAGCCTGGTGAGCTATAGTTCATAGGGTCTCAGAGTTGGGCATGACTGAGCGACTAAGATTTTCACTCTTGTCCTGGGTCTCCCCATGCTTTACAAATTAACAGCTCTAGACAGTGTTATTGGGAAGAAGATCAGTTATCCACTGTGTCTGATCAACAGTAGTAGCAGACAAGAGCGTCAAAAGAGTTTCATCGTGAAAACCCTATTATTGAACCATTGACTCTCGTTGAATCGGAGCTAAAGAAGACATTTGCAATTTGAAGTTTTTTGACGTCTCTTTTCCTTTAAAGCATTTATTTCGATCCTATTTGATCAGGGAAAAGTTCAAGGTACTGCTCACAGTCCTCTCTAGTCTCTGAGTGGACCTCTATAGACATAGAGCTCCGAATAAAGCAAATCTTCAGAGTGATGCTTCAATGCCTAGAGGAATCTGGCCAGACTTCTGCGGAGGGATGGGGGTGGGAACTGCCCTTCTAGGGGAAATTGCTGCCTCTTTTCCAATTAGTCAGAAGCTTGATGGAGGAAATAGGATTTCAGAAAGTTGTTTAAATGATGGAAACAAGAGAACTGGCTAAATGGGGTCTGGAGAGCATGCTAAGTGTGAAGCCCAACTTGGGACAAGACCTGGGGGGATTGGGCACTGTATCCAATGTTTAAATGTCGTAAGGAACACAAAGGGTTGTGAGAGTAATGTGTAAGTGAAGCAGCGTACTGGTATGCTTTGTCGTCCACAGGAGACTCTGTCCGCCCAGTTCCTAAGTTACTCTACTGTCATCACACTCAAAGCTACAACCACAGTAGTTTTTAAGGATGCTTGAGAACTAGTTTGCATACCGACGTTCTCCAAGAGAAGGGGCGGGATTATTATTTTTTCCTTTCGTTCAGTCATTCAGAAGTTCAGTGAAAGCTAATGAGCATTTATTTAGAAGCAGTTGCTATGCTAGAGATACAAGAGCAAATGCAACAAGGTCTGGTCCGCTTAGCCCTGCAGGATGTGCTAATAAGAAAGCAGTGATGAGCTCCACCTGCTCAGAGATACCCACCAACCTCAGGAAAGAAAGCCGACTCAGAAAAGAGACCCCCTGAGAAGGTGCGAGATAGCATGCCCTTAAAGAACTTAAACTATAAAGAGATGAGTCTAGAAGGGTTGAGAATTGTTTTTTTTTTTTTCAAGTAGGATTTGACACATTCACACACACACAGCTGCCAGAATGATGCAGTAGTATGAATCAAAAAGCACTGTGGTTTTATGGCCGGAAAGATGGAACTCCGGTGACATTTTATATGTTTGGTGAAGCTGAGCAAAGTGGTGGAACACTGAACAAGGATGAAAAGCGTTGTCCGGATATTGCAGTTTTTGATACCGGCAAGCTAGAGGGCGCATCGCTATGTCTCAGATATTGTGAAAGTAATAGTTAATGGCTATTATTGTCTTATAGCATCTGAATCCAGCTTAAACGACAAGAGGCTTGCAGCTAAATGTGAAAGCGCATCACAACCATATGAGATGAAAACCAAAATTTCTGTGACTATTGATAGCCATAGATGACAGAGATATTTATTACCACAGACAGCTACATTTCCATGTATATCAAAGAGGAAAAAATATAATGGAAACTTTTAAGAAGATAACATACTGACAGGAAATGCCCAAGTTAAAAACACGTTGGTTAAAAAAGACCTTCATTTTTCACTGTCAAGATGGAACATGGACAACCACCTTAGGGGGCCTCCCAGGAGGTGCTAATGGTAAAGAACCCACCTGCCAAGGCAGGAGACGTAAGAGATGTGGGTTCGATCCCTGGGTTGAGAAGATTCCTTGGAGGAGGGCATGGCAACCCACTCTAGGATCCTTGCCTGGAGAATCCCATGGACAGAGGAGCCTAGTGGGCTGCAGTCCATGGGGTGGCACAGAGTCGGACACGACTGAAATGACTCAGCAGCAGCAGCAGCCCCTCGAGGGCCAGATCTGTGAGTCCCCCTCCCCATTTTTAATTTCCATTGTTGGGTCATGCTTAATTAGAGTCTACCCATATTTCTAGAGTTCATTACTCTGGGAGCATTACTTATGGAAAATTTCCATAACCAGAATTCTCAATAGCTCTTAATTATTTTTTTACCTTTTTTAAATGTGGAAACTAGTTAAAAAAATATCTGCCATTGATAATTCAGGAAACTAAAGTGAAAGAAAATGCCTAGTTGGAAAAAAAATTAATTAGCCTCAAGTGAGTTTTATGATAATGCAAAACATTAACACTGGGTGTTCAGACAGCAGGCAGCAGAAAAGAAGTTAGAACTTGTTATGACGGACTCTGGGCTTCCCTGGTGGCTCAGATGGTAAAGAATCCACCCGCAATGCAAGAGACCTGGGCTTGATCCCTGGTTTAGGAAGATCCCCCGGAGGAGGGCATGGCGGCCCACTCCGGTATTCTAGCCTGGAGAATCCCCGCGGATGGCGGAGTCTGAAGGGCTACAGTCCACGGAGTGCCAAGGAGTTGGACACGACTGAGCGACTAAGCACACACGCTGGATTCTACTGCGATGTACCTGCAGAACTTCTGGCCTCATAACATGGCCAACCCTGAGGTTAGGCACTGTGCTGCAGTCTTTCCAAGCCCCTAGATACTCCCTGGTTAAAGAGATGCTCAGCACTGTTGAGGGAAATATTTGTAGGGAATAAGAAGAGTACATGATCAGTAATTGGAGTGTACACGAATAATGGGAGGAGAGTCTTGAAGAGGATCACATGAGAGCAGACGCACGTCTTCATATTGCTCCATAGGCAAGAGGCAAATGGATTTGTCATGACTCACTGAAGTCAATAGCACAGCCCTTGTGGAGATTCCTAGCTGTCTAAAATTCTTCTTCTTTTGTTTTTTTCTTTTAAACAAGCCTGCTACTCTTCAAGTCCCAGGGATCTCTGACAAATTCTTCTTTTATTCCTTTTTTAAAATGTTATCAATTGAGAACCTCTAATTTTAGCTAGATGTTGACCTGTGAGGTTTAAATAATTCATGCTAATGTGCAAGCAACTAATAGGCAATATCTGCTAATGGTTATTTGTACCTTAAAAGGTGACTTTGTCAATCAGATCAAATCTCTGGCTGGTAGGATGTATTTGATATTTTTTATTTTTCATGGTCAAGGAGGCTACAGGGCTTCTCATGCTCCTTGTTCGCCTAAGTTGTTATCTCTAAAGCCATTTATTTCCCCTTCTTAAATAATTAATTAGGAAATAAAATTCTTAAAGCAAACATTTAGCAATAAGAATTGTATATATACTTTTGCCTCCCCCTTGAAACACTGGGCTGGAAGAAGCACAAGCTGGAATCAAGATTGCTGGGAGAGATATCAATAACCTCAGATATGCAGATGACACCACCCTTATGGCAGAAAGTGAAGAGGAACTAAAGAGCCTCTTGATGAAAGTGAAAGAGAGTGAAAAAGTTGGCTTAAAGCTTGACATTCAGAAAATGAAGATCATGGCATGTGGTCCCATCACTTCATGGGAACTGGATGGGGAAACAGTGGAAGACTTTATTTTTTTGGGCTCCAAAATCACTGCAGATAGTGACTTCAGGCATGAAATGAAAAGACACTTACTCCTTGGAAGGAAAGTTATGACCAACCTAGATAGCATGTTGAAAAGCAGAGACATTACTTTGCCAACAAAGGTCCGTATAGTCAAGGCTATGGTTTTTCCAGTAGTCATGTATGGATGTGAGAGTTGGACTGTGAAGAAGGCTGAGCACTGAAGAATTGATGCTTTTGAACTGTGATGTTGGAGAAGACTCTTGAGAATCCCTTGGACTGCAAGGAGATCCAACCAGTCCATTCTGAAGATCGGCCCTGGGATTCCTTTGGAAGGAATGATGCTAAAGCTGAAACTCCAGTACTTTGGCCACCTCATGTGAAGAGTTGACTCATTGGAAAAGACTCTGATGCTGGGAGGGNGGAGAGATATCAATAACCTCAGATATGCAGATGACACCACCCTTATGGCAGAAAGTGAAGAGGAACTAAAGAGCCTCTTGATGAAAGTGAAAGAGAGTGAAAAAGTTGGCTTAAAGCTTGACATTCAGAAAATGAAGATCATGGCATGTGGTCCCATCACTTCATGGGAACTGGATGGGGAAACAGTGGAAGACTTTATTTTTTTGGGCTCCAAAATCACTGCAGATAGTGACTTCAGGCATGAAATGAAAAGACACTTACTCCTTGGAAGGAAAGTTATGACCAACCTAGATAGCATGTTGAAAAGCAGAGACATTACTTTGCCAACAAAGGTCCGTATAGTCAAGGCTATGGTTTTTCCAGTAGTCATGTATGGATGTGAGAGTTGGACTGTGAAGAAGGCTGAGCACTGAAGAATTGATGCTTTTGAACTGTGATGTTGGAGAAGACTCTTGAGAATCCCTTGGACTGCAAGGAGATCCAACCAGTCCATTCTGAAGATCGGCCCTGGGATTCCTTTGGAAGGAATGATGCTAAAGCTGAAACTCCAGTACTTTGGCCACCTCATGTGAAGAGTTGACTCACTGGAGAAGACTCTGATGCTGGGAGGGATTGGGGGCAGGAGGAGAAGGGGATGACAGAGGATGAGATGGCTGGATGGCATCACCGACTCGAAGGACATGAGTCTGAGTGAACTCCGGGAGTTGGTGGTGGACAGGGAGGCCTGACGTGCTGAGATTCATGGGGCTGCAAAGAGTCAGACATGACTGATCGACTGAGCTGAAGTGAACTGTGAACGATATAATATAAAATTTTTTTTTTTGAAAAACAGAAAAATCTCATTGTCACCTTTTAACCTTGAGTTTTAATTTTTTTGGCCACATCTCGCAGGACGTGGACCTTCCCGACTGGGTACTGAACCCGTGCCCCTTGCAATGGAAGTGTGGAGTCTTAACTACTGGACTGCCAGGAAAGTCTAGTATTTCTGATTATGTGACTTTTCCTACCCTTTTGGTTCATAGCCATGGACACATTCTGATGTAGTTTCAGCCATAATACAATTTGAGTTACATCTGAGAAGTCTATGAAGTCATGTGTGCAAAATGACAGTGTTAATAGACATAATAGCTGGAGTGTATGGAATGACAGACTCTACTAAATACTTTATTCTGCACTTTAAGATTTAGCCCCCACCATGACACAGTGAAACAGACAGAATCCTTGGCCTAATTTTCTGTTGAGGTGCTGTGAGGTTAAGCAACTTGCTCAGGGTTACTCAACCCATAGGATGTGAAATCAGGCAGCTTGAGGTCAGATCGTCTTACGGTCTGTTATTTTTATTAATAAGTCAGACCTGTTTTTCCACACCAGTGTAGACACTGCACGTCAGCACTGAATATGCAAGGTTAGTAGGTTAAAAAAATGGATCTGTGTCTTAATTTGCAGTTATTGCCAATAGCTCACTTTCTGGCTTGTGTTTTTGGTGAATCCTGCCTTTTCACTTGTCTAAATTGTAGGTTTGCAAACGTTTGAAGTCTCAAATATGAGCTCAGAAAAGATGGGTGTGATCTTGTTACCATCAAGGTCAGGGCTTCCCAGGTGGCTCAGTGGTAAAGATTCTGCCTGCAATGCAGGAGACGCCGGTTTGATCCCTGGGTGGGGAAGATCCCCTGAAGAAGGAAATGGCAATGCACTCCAGTATTCTTGCCTGGAGAATGCCATGGACAGAGGAGCGCAGTGGGCTACAGTCTATGAGGTCGCAAGAGAGTCACACAGGACTGAGCAGCTGAACAGCAACAACCACCATCAGGGTCAGGACAGCAGGTGTGATATTGTTTCCTCTTGATGGTTCGATTCCACAGATAGAGCTGAAAAGATTCGTCCTGAGCGAATTCCAGTCGTCTGGTCTGACATGTTCACAGGGGTTTAAAGAGCTAGGCAGTGAGCATGGAGAGACAAAATATGCGGTTTAATTACAATTGCTGCGATGAATTCTGAGTGGATATTGCTTCTCCCACATGCGCTGACCACAATTTCCAGCCTGGCATCGGCTGAAAGCTTGAGGAATGTATTTCCAGTAATTGCCAGGCCACTTCATTGTTCCTGTGTATACATAAACACCGGGCTGTGATCGGAGTGGTCATGCTTGAGCTGTCATCTGAAATTCTCTCTGGCTATAAGGACTGACTCATCTAGCTTCTCCTGACAGCAGTTTCCATTGACTGTATTAGCTTTCTCTCACTTCAGTCAGGCGCACAGCTCCAGTTAGGAGAGAACAAAAACTGTGCGCAGCGGTCGACGTGCTCCTCATCCCAGATCAGGTTGCCCAGACATCCCCTTGCCACTGCCTTCAGGGTCCTTTTTCCTGCGAGTGGAAAGAGGTAAACCACTCCCAGTGGCTGGAGGTCCAGTGCGTCCCCGCGCTGCGCAGGTTAAATGGTGAGGTTGCAAATGAGTGATTGAGTGGGAAAGATTGTCTGCGGCAAAGCACTTGCCAGAAAGCTGCCTCGCGTCCCCATGCTTCGTCACTCTCCCACAGGCTGGCCTTTCCACCTTTCACCCCTGCCCCGTCATTATCTGCAGATGTTATCTGCCCAGCATATGTTGTAACCCAGAAGATTCTGAGGCTTGTTCCCACCCTCCCACCAGCCTCTCTGCAACCCTGGCACACAGTCCTTCCAACGGGAGCCCTGGGAATGGCAGACGTAGGTTGAAATGTAGAAAGGAGTGAAGGAAAACGCGGTCCTTCTGGGTTACTATGAGGCAAAGGCTGTCATCTATGGAACCACCGTTTGATGATAGCTGTTTCAGCACAGTTTAAAAAGTAAATATTTATCTTCTGGGTCTGAAGGAGTTTGAATCTACACAATGGACAGCAAGGTAAATTTTTTTCTACCTTGAGTTCAATAAAGGAGACATTTTTAATGAAAGTTGGGACCCGCAGAATAGTCAGTTTCCAACTCCTCAGTGACTGCCACAGTCAAACCGTTGTTACAAGAACCGGTGTTCTTCATCACCATTTTGGGGGAAGAATGTAATCTTGTAGCTGCTAAATTAAGTACCATTGTACTTCATCCTACTATATCAGGACACAGTAAATGTAAACACCTTTACTACCTAATAAACATGTATATTGGTATAAAGCAAAGACAGTAGCCGACAGCAAGCAAAAAGTAGTCATTTCACCCCAAACCGAAAGGTGAAAGTTAAGGTGTATAATTTGTACAAGTGAAACTTGGCACTGAAAACGTAAAATCAAATTGGATGACTGTTAAAGACAAAAGAGGCGATCAATTTGCGATTTTGTGAAAAATATGGATGTATATTTGAGAAGAAAACACTGTAACTCAGTATTTAGTGAGATTGCTAACTTAAAAACTGCTCAGTTTTGCTTACTACTTTTATTTATTTCTCCATCTAATTAATTTTGATTGTTTTATAGTCTTCCTAAACACAGAGAAAAAATATAAAGCATAAATATTATATATCAAGAATACTTTCAAAAAAAATCAGTGTCTTTTGGTGCTGACTTAATCTGCTCTGAGATCATTTCTAGCTATAGAAGGAAAAGCATTTTTAAACTCTCGGGAAAGCAGATGACTTTACCATTACTTATCAGTGATGCTGGGTTGTGCAAACCTCTCTTTAAATCTCACTTTCTTTCCATTTCCCCAGCATCTTTTTCATGGGGCAGCTGGGATCGAGGCAGCTTCAGACCCCAGAAGCAACCCTCCAGAGTCACTATAGAGACTGCAGTTTGTTCAAAGAAAATCTAAATTAAATTAATCTGAAATATCATTTTAAAGTGTTCTATTTCCTCCAGGCAGCAGCAAGAGTTTTGCTAAAGGCTCATCAAGAACAGAGAACTGTTAAATAATATTCCCTTTGATAAAACAAAATTGTCCTGAGAAATCTTTGGAAATATTTCTACCATATGGCTCTTAGATAAGATCACAAGTGTTAAGTAATGTGGTAACTTTTAGCAGGTTAACAATCACAGCTTAAATTTCATAAGATCTCTGGGTAACCTCCATGACCCAGAATCAAAGTCTTTGGTATTTGCTTTCACACACTTCTAAACAATGAGCTCCATCAGCAACCTTCTCAGATATTCTCAAGTAGTTTCATATTTGCAAGCGATGATCAATTTTGTAAAAACATACATTAGCCATTAAATTGATATTTCCCTTTGGGAAGCATTTTCATAAACATTTACATTTTCTCAAATAAAAGACTTCAGGTCTTTTAATCATAATATTGTAGAAAGCCATTTATTGTGAAGCAAGCAAAAAAAAAAAAAAGAATGATAGGATTTGGGCTTAAATACATATAATTTATTGGGATTATTTTGCTTGGTGCAAATAGTGTTTTAAGTGATATTTTGCAAGTTTGTCCCTGTTTATTATTTCTGAATCAAGTTTCTTCTTTATTTTCCCAGCTTTATGGCTAACTAGTTATGTGATCCTAGGCATTTAGCTTAATCCTTTAGGGCCTTAGTTCCCTCAACTGTAGGATGCTGTATGTAAGGATTGACTACTTGGTTGCTAAGATCTTTTCTGGTCTTGAAAACCTATGACACTGTGGTCCCTATCTTGTAGCAGCTCATTTGTTCCTAGTCACAATCAAGAAACAGTTGAAAGGGAACAGTACAAGTGTCACCACCTATAGGTAGAAAATATATTGCAAATAAGAAAGACTATCCAGGTAAAGAACATAAAAAAAAAAAAAGAATAGGACTTCCTTTAAAGCTTTCCAAGTTCCAAACTCCATCCACAACCATATACCTGAATGTTTCTCTTTTCTTTTTTTTTCTTCCATTATTACTGCAGGTTTTCATCTATATTATAGCTACACAATTAGCTTTATTTTCCTCATGTGTCTTTGAAAAACTTGGCAGATTGACTCAGATGTTGAGATTTTACAATATATGAAAAGTTTCACGACTTCAATATTCTTAAAGACTTTCTTGAGATACAAGGCTCTGCTCTTCATGCTGATCCAAACGTCAGGTTAGATATTCATGAAAAAAAGATGCCTACAAACTCCCTGGAGGGAAGTTTGAGTCATTTTCTAATTGAAGATGTTGTGGCTCTATGGATGCAATTTTTAATGATAGCAAAACAAAACCATTCCAGCATTGTTAGCTTTAAGATACTGTAGATAAACTGAAGTTCAGCTTCAGCTCTTCTCTCTATACAGCTAAGAGGAAATCTTCCCTCAAAGAAAAATGAACAATTAGAAGAAGAAGAAGAAAAAGGAGAAGAAGAAGAAAAAAAAACCTTGATAAATTAAGAAATCATCTAACAGTTAAACTGACACTCCATATGCAGAGGAAACAATTTCCATGCGTGTTATAAAAAAATGTGTTAAATCAACTAACATTGATATAACTTCAAGTAATTAGGGGAACGCTAATAGTGATATGAGTCTTCAGCTGTAAATAATTATGCTGCCCCAAGGCTACGCTTTAATTCTTGGCTTGCTGTATCTATAAACAATAATCAAACTGCAAAGCAAGTTGTGTTGTTTTTGTTCACAGTTTGTGAAATGATTTTCATACCCTACAGTGACGCTGATGGCTATTTTGACCTTCAAGAACTCCGGCCTGTGAGGCTAAGAGCTAATGTGTACTTTCATCGATCTGAGTTGGAGACACACAGCGGGTTACAGTGCCTGTTTTCCATGAGCACAAAAGCTGCTGTCGTCAATCAGTGTGTGTTGTGAAAAGGGGGCTTGCTGCTGTGACTCAATAAATGGGGACATTAGGAGGAAATGTTATAATTGCTGCTACCCACATCTTGTTAATGAGTAATGTACAGTTAGACACCATGCAATTGCAGCTAAACTGTTTATACAATTTATTCTTATGTTGCAACTAACATTTAACATAATGAAGTATCATAATTGCAACCATTAAAGTCAAGATTAAGATTTGTTTAATTAGAATTAAGAAAATGTAAAATAGAAAACTACTTTCAAACGCTGGATAGACAGGATGGATTTGGTGGTAGGAAAGAGAGAAACGCGTGGGGCGCTAGGGCAGACGTTGTATACACAAAATTGTGTGTTGGAGGTCTGGTCTTTGGATTTTTTTTTTCATGCTCTCGTCAAAAGTATAGAGAAAACAAAATATAAAAGGCATTAACTTGACCACGTATAAATCTAGTCTGTTATTATTCAGATCATTAGAGCTGTAGCTTTTAAATTTCAAAATTTACATTACCTCTGGGCTAAACAAATAATATCTTAAAACACACAACTCATGTTACCATCAATGCAAGTTATCAAATGAATTAGGGAGGAAACACGCTTCTGACTTTGTATAGGAAATGTCATAACTTTGTAAAGCCAAATGGACATTAAACCTCCACTTTAATTATCTACATGTCCAAACACAGGCACTTATATAATATGATATTTTTACATAAGCGGAGGGACAAAACACGGTTAATGGAATGCTTTGAGGAAATACGGCTTGTCCAAATTCATTATGTGAAGCCATTTCATTTAGGTCATGTCATGTTTTCCTCCCCTTTTCTGTGTTGTTAAATGCTGAAAAGTTCCAAGGTGCTACCAGCAAATGGAACTGTTTGGGATTTTTCTCTGAGAACTGCGTTTTCACCTTCGAGTGCTCTATTTCCAAGCAACTCAAAAATGCCAGTGTTTTTCCCTAGGTCTACATTCTGTCCTCAACTTTCTTTAGTTTGGATGAGAACGTCTCCCCGTGTTTCTACTGAATCTGTCAATATTAGACTACTCTGTACGCAGAGTTCAGAGGAGAGAGTGGTGGGTTTGGACAAAGGAGGTCTGAGTTCTTCAAATCCATGTCCATCTACTTTTATGACTTAAGCTGATCATCTGAAATCTCTTGCCTTCATTTCTTATTTAGACCCATGAGGTTATGTACAACTGGCCTACTCACCCCACACAAGTTTAGGGGGAATCTAATGCCCAAATATAATTGAAGTCACTGAAAATTTAATGTGCCAAAGAAAGGGAACTTGTGGTTCGCGTCATTGAGATGGACTCATGCTGATTTCATGGATTGCAGACTGTAGCTTGAAATGGTGATAAAAGACAGGGTAAGATTTCATTACCCTCAAAAGAAACACTATTATTTTCTTCTTTGCTTGTATCTTATACACACCTTATTGAGAAGGTTTGTGTCAAGTTAATATCAAGTCTTTGTTTATAAACTTTAAACCGAATTTAAACAAGCACTGCTGATTACCTCAAACAAAGAAATCATGGGTCCCTTCTTAGTTATTCCTCAACTGAGCTGTCAAACACTCTAAATGTAAAAAGTAAATGATGATCTGATTTTTGTAGCAATATATAGTCCAAGATAATGATGTTTGAAAGCTCTATCTGATTGGCTTGCTGTTACGATGTGGTATGCAATTGTTGATGTCAGATAGCTTGGTTTACTATGGAATTTATTTTTATAGTCTGCTTCCTTCCTCTCCATTATAAATTTAAGATGACAGGCTGTTACTTCTTGTGCATACTTAAGACTTTATATAAAATTTGGGTTTATCAACTTACAGAACCGCTTAAGAACTTCAGCTTACGAATGCTATTAAATTCATATGTTTAATTATCCTGCCACTACTTACTGAATCCCAATATGCATCCTGTGCTAGATACTCGGTGAAAAGCACGCATGAAGAGGAACAGGGTGATCTGAAGAGGAGGGAGTGATTAATGGCTTACACTTTGGACACATTATATGGAGCTTCCTGTGAGACTTCTAAAGAATTGGATCAGTTGATGAGATTACCAATTACCATTGTCTGATAGATCTAGTTGTTAAGATTTAGCAACATTCATGGAGAAGGCAATGGCAACCCACTCCAGTACCCTTGCCTGGAACATCCCATGGACGGAGGAGCCTGGTGGGCTGCAGTACATGGGGTCGCTGAGTTGGACATGACTGAGTGACTTCACTTTCACTCTTTACGTTCATGCATTGGAGAAGGAAATGGCACCTACTCTAGCGTTCTTGCCTGGAGAATCCCAGGGACGGGGGAGCCTGGTGGGCTGCCATCTATGGGGTCGCACAGAGTCGGACACGACTGAAGTGACTTAGCAGCAGCAGCAGCAACTTTCATGAAGGTTTAAAAGGCACACTTTGTGGAACTTCCCTGGCAGTCCAGTGGTTGAGACTCTGCCTTCCAATGCAGGGGGCATAAGTTTGATCCCTGCTAGGGGAACTAAGGTTCCCTATCTTAGGCATGGAGTGTGGTCAAAAAGTGAGCAAGAAAATGTGCATTCTGTAGAAAAATTAGCAGTGTTCAAGATATTGATATTATAACTAGTTAGCTCCTGGTGTTATATGAGTAATTTGAAAATTGTGGACAATTATTTTTAACTTGGTAACAAATAAAAATTACAGCTGTTTGAGACAGGACATTATTATATATTCTAAACCTAATTCACATGTGCGTTTGATTGCAGGCATTTGCTTTAACTTAACTCCTCTTGGTGTTTAAGGCTTCCTGCCCTTCTTCCCGGAGAAGGCAATGGCACCCCACTCCAGGACTCTTGCCTGGAAAAATCCCATGGACAGAGAAGCCTGGTGGGCTGCAGTCCATGGGGTCACTAAGAGTTGGACACGACTGAGCGACTTCACTTTTACTTTCATGCATTGGAGAAGGAAATGGCAACTCACTCCAGTACTCTTGCCTGGAAAATCTCATGGATGGAGGAGCCTGGTGGGCTGCAGTCCATGGGGTCGCTAAGAGTCAGACACGACTGAGCGACTTGACTTTCCCTTTTCGCTTTCATGCATTGGAGAAGGAAATGGCACCCCACTCCAGTGTTCTTACCTGGAGAATCCCAGGGACGGGGGAGCCTGGTGGGCTGCCGTCTCTGGGGTCACGCAGAGTTGGATGCAACTGGAGTGACTTAGCAGCAGCAGCAGCAGCAGCCCCCCTTCCCTTCCTCCCCTCCTCCCTTTCTTCTCCCCCCTCCTCCTCANCCTGGAACATCCCATGGACGGAGGAGCCTGGTGGGCTGCAGTACATGGGGTCGCTGAGTTGGACATGACTGAGTGACTTCACTTTCACTCTTTACGTTCATGCATTGGAGAAGGAAATGGCACCTACTCTAGCGTTCTTGCCTGGAGAATCCCAGGGACGGGGGAGCCTGGTGGGCTGCCATCTATGGGGTCGCACAGAGTCGGACACGACTGAAGTGACTTAGCAGCAGCAGCAGCAACTTTCATGAAGGTTTAAAAGGCACACTTTGTGGAACTTCCCTGGCAGTCCAGTGGTTGAGACTCTGCCTTCCAATGCAGGGGGCATAAGTTTGATCCCTGCTAGGGGAACTAAGGTTCCCTATCTTAGGCATGGAGTGTGGCCAAAAAGTGAACAAGAAAATGTGCATTCTGTAGAAAAATTAGCAGTGTTCAAGATATTGATATTATAACTAGTTAGCTCCTGGTGTTATATGAGTAATTTGAAAATTGTGGACAATTATTTTTAACTTGGTAACAAATAAAAATTACAGCTGTTTGAGACAGGACATTATTATATATTCTAAACCTAATTCACATGTGCGTTTGATTGCAGGCATTTGCTTTAACTTAACTCCTCTTGGTGTTTAAGGCTTCCTGCCCTTCTTCCCGGAGAAGGCAATGGCACCCCACTCCAGGACTCTTGCCTGGAAAAATCCCATGGACAGAGAAGCCTGGTGGGCTGCAGTCCATGGGGTCACTAAGAGTTGGACACGACTGAGCGACTTCACTTTTACTTTCATGCATTGGAGAAGGAAATGGCAACTCACTCCAGTACTCTTGCCTGGAAAATCTCATGGATGGAGGAGCCTGGTGGGCTGCAGTCCATGGGGTCGCTAAGAGTCAGACACGACTGAGCGACTTGACTTTCCCTTTTCGCTTTCATGCATTGGAGAAGGAAATGGCACCCCACTCCAGTGTTCTTACCTGGAGAATCCCAGGGACGGGGGAGCCTGGTGGGCTGCCGTCTCTGGGGTCGCGCAGAGTTGGATGCAACTGGAGTGACTTAGCAGCAGCAGCAGCAGCAGCCCCCCTTCCCTTCCTCCCCTCCTCCCTTTCTTCTCCCCCCTCCTCCTCACTTGGATGTACCTGTGAGTACTGAGCACCTGCAGTGTGACAAGCATGAATGAGTTTAAGTTTTATTTAATTTATTTATAATTTTAAATTTATTTAATTTATCTTGGCTGATTTTACCTTAATTTAAAAATCCGAAGCAGTATACAGTATTTTCCGCTAAACACAACTTCACTTTTTTGGTAAGACTACACTTCTCTTTAGTTGTTGAATTGTGAGAGATGTCACTGTTGTGTTCTAGAGAACATTTGGGGCATATGTATTGTTGCTAGTATAACACAGAAATACCTTATTGATCTAGCTGGTGTAATGGATTGACTTAGTTTGAAATATTTTTTAATTTACCAAAATAACACTGCAATATATATATTTGACTATTTTATGAAGATTGTATGAATTACAGTGATAATGACATAAATTTTAACTGCTAATCATATCAATGTACTTATTATTTTAATTATCTTTTAATAAAAGATATTATAGTCAAAAGTTGGGCTTCCCTTGTAGCTCAGTCGGTAAAGAATCTGCCTGCGATGCTGGAGACACAGGAGTCACAGGTTCAATCTCCGGGTTGGGAAGAGCCCCTGGAGAAGGAAATGGCAACCCACTCCAGTAATCTTGCCGGAAGAATCCCGTGGACACAGGAGCCTGGAGGGTTACAGTCTATGGGGTCGCAAGAGTTGGACACGATTGGGCGACTAAGCACACAGAGTTAAAAGCTAAGTACGGGCAGATTAAAAGATTCAAGGCAAAGGCATGCCATTGATGCAGAATTGAGTGGAGCTACCAGAGAACTGGAACAGTAAATGAAACAAGAGAACAGAAGAAAGTATCAAAGATTTGATTAAGAATGGCAAATGCAATTTACTGGAGCAGAGCATATCCGAGAAGATGGTTTGTTTACTGTGGACACAACGTTTTAAGATGATCAAGCTGACAGTGTAAGGAGATATTTTCTGGAATTCATATTGAATTTGATAAGAAGTTTCCTCTCAACAGTCGAAAGGAATCAATGAAATGAGATGCCTGAAAGCAAAACTGAACGTCCAAAAAAACTATTTTTAAGTGATTTCTAATAGAATCTGAGCTTGTAAAATTGACTAGTTTCAAGACAGTGTGAATTCTTACACACACACACAAACACACACAGAAAACGTCCAGTTTTTAGCTGGCGAGATGATAAAAGATATGATTTTAGTTCTGGCAATTTTGTGAGAAAATTATGAGGATTAGACTAAACAATATTTCATACAAAGTAAAATATCTTTGGTTAAGCTACCATATATTTGCCTGTAGAATAAAGGACCTTACTAACAATATCAGAGATCAAAGTACTCAAAATTTTATAAATTTTAAAAACTTTTTAAGCTTTAGATGAATTGCAAGATACAAGACACTGTCCTCTCAATGCCTTGGATACATTTTTTTTTTCTCAAAGGACTTTGAAATTTATGAAGAAATGTTGCCAATTCATGGCTTAAAAAATTGAAGCAACGGTGCAAATATCTTTGCATCCTCCATCTACCAAAGAATTTCCTCTAGATACACAAATTTTAGTTTTTTTGATAATGGACACAGTTCCAGTTATGTTAGAGAGAAAATCAAGTTTTGCTGAAATTTTGCAACAAAAGACTGATGCTTCTCCTCTTTGTCCCACTGTATAATACNAAATTTTAACTGCTAATCATATCAATGTACTTATTATTTTAATTATCTTTTAATAAAAGATATTATAGTCAAAAGTTGGGCTTCCCTTGTAGCTCAGTCGGTAAAGAATCTGCCTGCGATGCTGGAGACACAGGAGTCACAGGTTCAATCTCCGGGTTGGGAAGAGCCCCTGGAGAAGGAAATGGCAACCCACTCCAGTAATCTTGCCGGAAGAATCCCGTGGACACAGGAGCCTGGAGGGTTACAGTCTATGGGGTCGCAAGAGTTGGACACGATTGGGCGACTAAGCACACAGAGTTAAAAGCTAAGTACGGGCAGATTAAAAGATTCAAGGCAAAGGCATGCCATTGATGCAGAATTGAGTGGAGCTACCAGAGAACTGGAACAGTAAATGAAACAAGAGAACAGAAGAAAGTATCAAAGATTTGATTAAGAATGGCAAATGCAATTTACTGGAGCAGAGCATATCCGAGAAGATGGTTTGTTTACTGTGGACACAACGTTTTAAGATGATCAAGCTGACAGTGTAAGGAGATATTTTCTGGAATTCATATTGAATTTGATAAGAAGTTTCCTCTCAACAGTCGAAAGGAATCAATGAAATGAGATGCCTGAAAGCAAAACTGAACGTCCAAAAAAACTATTTTTAAGTGATTTCTAATAGAATCTGAGCTTGTAAAATTGACTAGTTTCAAGACAGTGTGAATTCTTACACACACACACAAACACACACAGAAAACGTCCAGTTTTTAGCTGGCGAGATGATAAAAGATATGATTTTAGTTCTGGCAATTTTGTGAGAAAATTATGAGGATTAGACTAAACAATATTTCATACAAAGTAAAATATCTTTGGTTAAGCTACCATATATTTGCCTGTAGAATAAAGGACCTTACTAACAATATCAGAGATCAAAGTACTCAAAATTTTATAAATTTTAAAAACTTTTTAAGCTTTAGATGAATTGCAAGATACAAGACACTGTCCTCTCAATGCCTTGGATACATTTTTTTTTTCTCAAAGGACTTTGAAATTTATGAAGAAATGTTGCCAATTCATGGCTTAAAAAATTGAAGCAACGGTGCAAATATCTTTGCATCCTCCATCTACCAAAGAATTTCCTCTAGATACACAAATTTTAGTTTTTTTGATAATGGACACAGTTCCAGTTATGTTAGAGAGAAAATCAAGTTTTGCTGAAATTTTGCAACAAAAGACTGATGCTTCTCCTCTTTGTCCCACTGTATAATACAGACTGGAAATATTTGTGCAGGGTTTTCTGAAGCAGATTCTATGAAAAATATTATGGATATGGTTATTAAAATCATTCCACAGAGATGTGCAAATGACATTAATCATCACCATCTTGTAGAAATGTTGAAATAAATAGAAGAAAAGAATCTGATGATCTATGGTCTTGTCATTGCTCACTGGTGGGATCATAGAAGAGTTTTATAAAGGTTTACTGTGCTGTTAACTCCAACATAAAGAACGCTCAAGATATTCAATGTTCAATAATCAAAGGCAAAAATAACAATGTGATTTATAATTTCTCTCCAAAAACACACAGGATATAATTGAGCCAAATTTGAAGCTCGAAAGAAAGGAAATCTTATGTGTGACTTTGGTAGGTGGGTGTAAGAATTTATGTTGAAATCAATAATAATGATTTTACGATCAATAATAATGATCATACAAGAATCAACATGCATAATGTTTTAACTGTAATCAACAGCGTTATGTACATTGGCTCCTGAAATGACAAAAAATGTGAAAGAAGCTTTGTTAATATTGACAAAGTTGTTTTTCAGTTTCTATACTATGCTTTTGAATTCAATGTTAGTAATACTGAGTTGGCACAAGCATTAGTGGGTTTACTTAACTTGTATAGACATAATTTTGAAATTAATGTGCTTTTGGATGAAGTCAAATAAGTATTTTAAATGAGATGAACCAGCCAGTTTTGTTAATGTGGATACAAACATTATTTTAAAAACAACCTATTTTTGGCTGGGGGTGGGGGGATGGTTGATTCAGTTATCGGAAAACTATTAAGAATGTTTGGAACAAGGTGGCTTTTCACTTATAAATGTGATGAAATCTAAATATTGTTCAAGAATTTTCTNGAACCAGCCAGTTTTGTTAATGTGGATACAAACATTATTTTAAAAACAACCTATTTTTGGCTGGGGGTGGGGGGATGGTTGATTCAGTTATCGGAAAACTATTAAGAATGTTTGGAACAAGGTGGCTTTTCACTTATAAATGTGATGAAATCTAAATATTGTTCAAGAATTTTCTATGAAAATTAAAATGTGATTTGAAGACTTTTGTACAATATAGGAAATTACATAGTTTGCTATTTTTTTTAATGCTTGTTATATTTTGAAACAATAATGCTTTGGAAATATTTGGCAAATTAAATACATTATTAAAATACTTCTGACCTATGACCTATTTCTTTTTACTTTTAAAAGAAGTGACTATTAGAAAATTTAGTTACATTTTGTTTCCATTGAACAATGCTGATCTAAGTAAATCTTGCCATTCTTTGTCTTCACTTATATTCATATCTAGGATTGGTTTAATGAAAAATTATTCTTCATTTTTCAATGAAGAAGACTTTCCAAGAGTTTTTCATGAGTTATTTGGTCTGTAAAAATTACCTAGCCCATTCTTTTTTATTTTTTACCTAGTCCATTCTTAATCAGCTTAGTCCATATAGTGCAACTGCCAACTAAATTCCTATTACCCACAATATGTTTCTTGATCTTTGTTTTGTTCTACTACATCAATGCTTTTAAAGTAAATGAAAGTCGCTCAGTCATGTTCGACTCTTTGCACCCCATGAACTATACAGTCCATGGAAATCTCCAGGCCAGAATA
The DNA here is from genome assembly GCA_006410615.1 of Neotragus moschatus. Taxonomy (NCBI): domain Eukaryota; kingdom Metazoa; phylum Chordata; class Mammalia; order Artiodactyla; family Bovidae; genus Neotragus; species Neotragus moschatus. The sequence goes on along the minus strand of SJYA01002940.1, from coordinate 764,837 downwards.
CTGGAGTGGGTAGTCTTTCCCTTCTCCAGGGGATCTTCCCAACTGAGGGATTGAAACTAGGTCTCCCACATTGCAGGCGGATTCTTTACCAGCTGAGGCACCAGGGAAGCCCTCAACGCTTTTAGGTAAAGATTAAATCTGTAAATGTTTTATCAGTATTATTTTTATATTTGAACATCAAAATGAAACAGATGATCTTTAGTGTGTATATCTAGATTTGGTTTAATATTTGATTATATTGTTTAAACTCTATTTCCCTCTACTTCCTTGGGTGTATGAGTCACAGCATAAAATCATATTTTCTTCTCTGTTATAGTAAATAGAAAGGTTGTGATTTAAATTAGATACATCTCTACTATGTACCATTTCTAGATTTACCATATAATTATCAACTATTTTACTTTCTGCGTGTCCTCTACATAGTGTTAGTTGAGAATAGATGGCAGGCTTGCTTCTAGATCTACGGTCAGTAACCCATAGGTAAGTTTGTAGGTCATTTGTAGTGATTATCTCACTGGGGTTTGGGAAAGTCTTGGAGACAATAGATCTGTGATCGCTTTTTTCTTTGAGTTCAGTCTCTGACTTTGTCATCACTGGAATTACAGAGCTGGTTCTGACTAGACAGATCTGTTGTCCTTGCTTGGGTCCAGATGAACCACAATGAACATCTAGATGACGTTTCATGAATATGTTTTTTCCTTTATGTTTTATATTCTCTGCCTACTCCCTGTAAAAGGAAAATTAGGAGTTTCTGATAGTCACATTTTTTTTAAATGGAGGGAATTAACCAGTTGGTAATACATCTTGATAAAAGGAAACTATTTGGAATAATAGTGAGTTACCAAACGGCAGAGAGAATCTGCCAATTACAAAGGGGTCAGGATTAACAAAGGGAAGGAATAAAACTGAGCACGAAGCAACGGGAGCACCTCCTATACGGTGAAGGATATGCATTATTTTAGACCTCAAACTGTGGTTGGCTGGGGTTGAGGGACACAACTGCTACAAAGAAGACAACAATGGTCATAGACCACCTGGGGTTATTGACCATTTGTCCATCGATTTTCGGTCATCAATAAGCAAGAATGAGATACACAAAAACCTACAAATACAGTAATATCGTGAGTGCTATGATTACTGTGTTCACACAATGATGGCAGAAGGCATGTAGGAAGAAATCTCTATCCACCTGGAGAATGACATCAACAAGGACTTGATATTTGAATAGAGTCTCAAACAATGTCTAGGAGTTTGCCAAGTATACAAATTGAGTAAATGCAGTCTAGAGAGAAGGAATTCTAGAAAAGGGAAAAGGTTAAAAAGATTACAGTTATAAAAGGTACAAAAAGCCAGAGTCTTGCTGTGGGAGAGGGTTTCTGTTTAGGCTCTTGGACACACAGGTGCAGGCAGTGGAATTAATTATGGCAGAATTAAGTCTTTAAAACTACAAGGGGTTTGGGTCTCTCTGAATTTTCTATCCCCATGTATGCTGTCCATGGCTAAGAAAGGTGACAATAAACAGTTAAAGTGAAAAAGAAAACAAAATTATCTGAAATATTGAACCAAGGGTATAGGACCAACGTCTGTAGGAGAGCAATTTTTAAATTCCAGAGGGCAGATGACAACTGACTCGTGCAACTGCAGATCACTAATTAAGCATTTTCTTTTTTACTACCCTCCTTCAGAGGCGAAACTCTAAGGCTGCTGGATCTGAAGCCAGTCCACACCAATCAATATCAATCTGCTGCCAAATGTTATTAAATATCTCTTCGATACCTATTTACAACTCAGAAAATAATTTCGCTGCCAAGGGATTGTAAATGTGTGAAAAGAGCCTCTGACAGCTTGCCTCACTCACTGTCGACAGCTCCGCGTCTGGGTGCTCCAGCCAGGAGACTAAGATGAAGGACATAATTAAGGAAACATATGAAGGCTAGCACTGGGCTGGAGATTAATTAGCTCTGCGTCAATAATCTCATCAATATCCGATTAACAAATGACACATTGCCCAATGAAACGTATTGATTCATGCACACTCCTCACTGTTAATAAATTGAAGCTGCTTTGCTAAATGAGAAAGCTGACAAAATAATAGGCTGCTAATACTGCGCTGCTATTGTGATAAAAAACATAAAATTAGCCTGAAGTATACAGTACTTAATTTAGGAGGACTGTCACTCCACTTATGAAGCTTGTTAATGAATGACAAGAAAAGCAAAAGGGATTTTATGGATAAGTTACTCAAAAGGGCTAGGAGAATCTCCTGAGGGCAGACATTTGAAAAGTAGAGTGTGCACACAGATGGCCCTAAGCCTGAATATGTCTCTTAGTTGGTGTGTATGAAAAAAGTTTTGTTTAATTGTAAGGACACGTAACCAATAATACGAGAAATGTCCTAAAATTTTGGAAGTAATCCTTTAATATTTATCCATACGAGATAATGTTGATCGTATCAAGCCGTATTGTTGTTAATCTCTGTTTTAAGGGATGAAGAGCAAATGATTCTAAAAAATTTATTTTTATACTATTTTAGAGGTTATACTCCATCTACAGTTGTTGCAAAAATGTTGGCTGTTTTCCTCATGTTGTATATACATCCTTGAGCCTGTGTTACACCCAATACTTTGTACCTCTCCCTCCCTCCGTGGTACCCCTCCCTCCACGGGTAACAATTCGTTTGCTCTCTATATCCCTAAGTCTGTTCCCTTTTGGTTTTATTTATTCATTTGTTGCATTTTTTAGATTCTACATATAAGTGATATTATAGGATCTTTATCTTTCTCTGTCCGACTTTTTTTCACTCAGCATCAGGCCCTCCAAGTCTGTCCATGAAGAGCACCTGGTGTTAAACAAACCTGATCCTGGTAAGTCTATGTGGGTGTACTTCTCCCGGAAACCATTAGCTGGTCACTGCTTTGTGCACCACGTGACAGAGTCACGGGGGTTCCCATCTGTAAGGCACGCCAACGTCTTTCTCCATTCTTACCTCTGCACACTTGCTCCTCACTGAGCCCATTTTCTGAGTTAGGCAGTTTCCAAACCAGGCCAGCCTGTCATGCTATTGGGAAGGCGAGCAATTATAATTTATTTTTCTCTTTAGCTCATGACAGAAAGGTGGTAATAGGCGTGGGCAGGAGGGGAACGAAGTGATGACGGTGACGGTGAGAGCTCGATAGCTCGATATCTATGGGCGACCTACTGAGACTGTGGTCAGGACAAATGAAGGGACCGTGTGTGGCTGAGCAGAGAAAGCTCTGCTAATGAGAGGCTGCTCCTATGTCCCCACGGCTACAGAGACCACAGCTTCTGTCCCTAGGACATCCCCTGGAGCCCTGGTGTATGAGGACCCCTCTGAGGACAAAGCAGTTAAGATATGGAAACATCTGCTGGCAGAAAAATTTTTCTCCAAACACATGGTCCCAGGAAAATGAGGCTCTCCTGTGGCTCAGTGGTAAATAATGCCCGAGACGCAGGTTCGATCCCTGGGTCAGGAAGATCCCCTGGAGGGAAGATGGCAGCCCACTCCAGTATTCTTGCCAGAAAAAAATCTCATGGACGCAGGAGACTGGCAGGCTACTGTCCTTGGGCTTGCAAAGAGTTGGACATGACGGAAACAACTGAGCACAAAGGCAAGAGAACAAGAGAAGGAATTAGGAGTGCAGTAACTCCTACTGGTCATTCATATGTTACCACCGGGGACCACTTGACTTAATGAGAAACTCACTACCCCAGTTCTTCACGTCACCAGATCCCCCTTCCTCCTCTCTTAATTTGCACTTCGAGGAGGCAAAGACCAAGACAGAAGTGGCTCTCAGAGACCCNTGCTTCTATGAAAACCTACAAGACCTTCTAGAACTAACACCCCCAAAAGATGCCCTTTTCATTATAGAGGACTGGAATGCAAAAGTGGGAAGTCAAGAGATACCTGGAGTAACAGGCAAATTTGGCTTTGGAGTACAGAATGAAGCAGGGCAAAGGCTAACAGAGTTTTGCCAAAAGAACGCATTGGTCATAGCAAATGCCCTCTTGCAACAGCACAAGAGAAGACTCTACACATGGACATCACCAGATGGTCAATACCGAAATCAGATAGATTATATTCTTTGAGGACAAAGATGGAGAAGCTCTATACAGTCAGCAAAAATAAGACTGTGCTGACTGTGGCTCAGATCATGAACTCTTTATTGCCAAATTCAGACTTAAATTGAAGAAAGTACGGAAAACCACTAGACCATTCAGGTATGACCTAAATCAAATCCCTTATGATTATACAGTGCAAGTGAGAAATAGATTCAAGGGATTAGATCTGATAGACAGAGTGCCTGAAGAACTATGGATGGAGGCTCATTTCATTGTACAGGAGGCAGTGATCAAGACCATCCCCAAGAAAAAGAAATGCAAAAAGGCATAATGGTTGTCTGAGGAGGCCTTACAAATAAATAGCTATGAAAAGAAGAGAAGTGAAAGGCAAAGGAGAAAAAGAAATTTGAATATAGTGTTTGAACACTATTTGAATATAGTGTTCCAAAGAATAGCAAGGAGAGATAAGAAAGCCTTCCTCAGTGATCAGTGCAAAGAAATAGAGGCAAACAATAGAATGGGAAAGACTAGAGATCTCTTCAAGAAAATTAGAGATACCAAGGGAACATTTCATGCAAAGGTGGGCTTAATAAAGGACAGAAATGGTAGGGACCCAACAGAAGCAGAAGATATTAAGAGGAGGTGGCAAAAATACACAGAAGAACTATACAAAAAAGTTCTTTATGACCAAGATAACCACAATGGTGTGATCACTCACCTAGGCCGGACATCCTGGAATGAGAAATCAAGTGGGCCTTAGGAAGCACAACTACAAATAAAGCTAGTGGAGGTGATGGAATTCCAGTTGAGCTATTTAAAATCCTTAAAGATGATGCTGTGAAAGTGCTAAACTCAATATGCCAGCAAATCTGGAGAGCTCAGCAGTAGCCACAGGACTGGAAAGTTTGCATGCCAAGAAGGCTCAGTTCAGTCAGTTCAGTTGCTCAGTCCTGTCTGACTCTTTGTAACCCCATGAATCACAGCACGCCAGGTCTCCCTGTCCATCACCAACTCCCAGAGTTTACCCAAACTCATGTCCATTGAGTCGGTGATGCCATCCAGCCATCTCATCCTGTCGTTCCCTTCTCCTCCTGCCCTCAATTCCTCCCAGCATCAGGGTCTTTTCCAGTGAATAAACTCTTTGGATGAGGTGGCCAAAGTTATTCGAGTTTCAGCTTTAGTATCAGTCCTTCCAATGAACACCCAGGACAGATCTCCTTTAGGATGGACTGGTTGGATCTCCTTGCAGTCCAAAAGACCTCTACAAATGGACTGAGTGGTTTTTGTTATGTTGGATTAAATTAGAGGCTATTGAAAATCTTCCCTGGTGGCTCAGCTGGTAAAACACCTGCCTATCAACACAGGAGACATAAGAGACACAGGTTGGATCCCTGGGTTGGGAAAATATCCTGGAGCAGGAAATGGCAACCCACTCCAGTGTTCTTGCCTGGAGAATCCCATGGACAGGAAAGCCTGGTGGACTACAGTCCAAGGGGTCACATCGAGTTAGACACAACTGAACAACTCTCTCTCTCTCTCTCTCACACACACACACACACACACACACACACACACACTGATAATCTTCCCTGGTGGATCAGCTGGTAAAGAATCTGCCTGCAATGCAGGAGACCTGGGTTCGATCCCTGGATCGGGAATATCCCCTGGAGCAGGAAAAGGCAACCCACTCTAGTATTCTTGCCTGGAGAAGCCAATGGACAGAGGAGCCTGGTGGGCTATAGTCCATGAGATTGCAAAGAGTCGGACATGACTGAGTGATACACACACACAGATATTAATAATCTTCCGTGTTTACAATAAACACTCATCCAAGGGGAAAGTTTTAGGCCGTCTTATTTCCTCAGCACGTACGTTACGCCAGCCACTCTGCTGCACCAGTTTTATACTTTATCTCCCTTGACTTCACTGTGTGTGAAGTCGTTTCAGTCATATCCGACTTTTTGCGACCCTGTGGATTGTAGTCCACTGGGCTCCTCTGTCCATGAGATTCCATTTTTCAAAATAGGTGTTATTATCATTTATAATGTGCCAACAGGCTCCAAATGGCTAACTAGCCTAGAGATAACAAACGGTCATAGTGTGCTCTTAACTGGGTTTACCACACTCTTAAACGTTAAGCCAGTGTTCGTAAATTTGTGGTCAGGTGTCCAACTGGATGTTAATTTTCTCATAAGTCATCTGTGTATGGAAATTAATTTAATCTTCTATTTTTCAGCTACAATATCCTGACCTGTGCTTTTTTTAACTGACATATTATACACTTAAGAATTATATCTTTTTTTTTTCTGAGTGCTAAGATTCTACAAGCAATAGTTGTGACTGTTTCACTCAGTTTAAAAAGTAAGGGAAGAAACTGTTGAGGCTGTTGATCATCTAGGAAGCTGAGAGATGGCAATTTTCAAATTGAAAGAAGCATAATCCAAAATTACATGCATCTTCTGGCTGTTACTCCAGCCTTGATGGATACCCCCTCCCCATCAAGGGATGGTTGCCTGAGCATGAAGCCAGGTACAGTAAAATGCTTCGACTGGGGTATGTAGCAATTATTCTGTGAGTCGCTGAAGTCCTGCCTCACCAGAGAAAGCCAGCTGATGCAATTCTGCCTGAAGGGCTTTTCAGCAGAGCATCTGTTTTTTTTGATACACTTTGCCTATTAATTTTTATCTCCAATGTGTTGGAACTGAGGAAAAAAAAAAAACCTCCCTTCCTCGATGCCTGTCTCTACCTATTTCTCTTGCAGATATCATTGATGTTTTAGAAGCACATATTCCCAGGAAGCAGGAAATGATCTTTCTTTCTTTTTTGCATAATCTCTTTGCTGAACTGTGTATTTATTGATAACAGATTAGATAATTTAGAAGATAGCTTCCAACCTTTTGTTTCTCAAATTCTATCACATATATACTATGGGAGACATAAAAAAGATTGCTTAGGTTAAAATAATTTTCATAGTATCCTTGCATTCTTTTGCCTTGTTAATTTCATCATACATTATCTGTATGTGGAATTTACAGATTTTTTTCTCTTTTCTTGGCAAGGAGGGGTTTATTCCTCCAAGAGAAGCATATAAACTTGTATTCAAACACATCTATTGTAAACTTTTTTTTTCTAATTTGCTATGATCTATTGCAAACTTTTTTTTTTCTAATTTGCTATAATTGTACTCATTTCCAAAAAGATAAAATTAAGAATACTCTTTTCAGAGAAAGTCTATCTCTTTAACATCACAGGACTCTGTTAGCCCAAATAGCCTTGGAACAGTGAAACCACTTTCGGTTCTATTGAATATACCAAGGATCTTCCCATCGTGAAACTCAGACACAATTGTCACTATAGAAACCACAGTAGAGTCAGAGATACAGTTTCAAATGGAAAATGCTTGCCTGGAACTGAAAGACAGGTAGGATTTTCTAAAACTCTTTAGTCACAATTAAACTTTGGTGATAGTGAGGAATTTTTAAGAATAGTTTTGAACCTGCCTGGGGTAGAAGAAATAAAACTTTGACATTTTCCTGAATTACCTATGTTACATAATTCCCCCAGGGTTTTCAGAAGGGGTTATGTTATGTTAGATCTTGTTGAAGATGACATTTTACAAGCCACCAAGATGAGAAAGCAACACAGTGCGTCAAAGTTATCATTTTTGCATTTTGTATACACGAAATCAGTAACTTAATCATTGGGTGCATATGTTGGAAGGGACTAGTGGTTGTACTTTTAAGATATTTTATACTGGATTTTGTCAAGCTGTCTAATTGTCTCTTTAGTTGTATTTTAACTTTTTTCAATAGTATTTTATTTTTGACAAAGCAATGGCAATAATAAGACTTTGAACTTTAAGTAATCTGTTGTATTCTTTGTTTATGTATTGTCATGCTTTTAGGTTGGTTCAATATAGAACTGAGTAAGTAAAATAACATCTAGTGTCTTTCTCTAATTAAATGAAATACTTTATGTTTGAACTATGAACAGCTTTAAGGAAAAGAAAGAATGAAATGACAAAATGCAAGCACCTTCATAGTATGCCACACCACAACCTCATCAGAAGTCAGTGGGCATCATTTTCTTTTGTTCTATCAACATGGTATTGAGCCATCCTAAAAGGGTAGCATTAGATAAACAAAGGCACGGAACAAATTAACTACGATTTGGAGTCTTGTTATTCTCCTTTCTTCCCTCTTTGACTTTATGCATTCAGAGTTCAAACAGAAGAGAATGTAATTTACATATTGTTGATGCGCGAAAGAATTTTGGCTTCAAACAATTTCCCACATCTCATCCTAGAGTAAATAGTTGATTTATGTATTCATTGAAACTAAATGGACAAAGAAATTATTAATGATTAGTGAGTTATTGTGGAGTATTGCCCAAGGGAAGAGAGAGCAGGATCAGAGAACTCTGGTCCCTCCCTTCTACAAGAGCTTCTGATAGAAAGCTCTTGGCATTGTTGACTATTTATAGCCTTTTTTGGGCTATTCATGCATTTTATTACTAAAAGAAATTGGAAATAGCACAATTTGCAATAAATGGAATTTCAGCATAGCAAAGCCTTGAGCACTGAATTCTGGAGTTAATTTTATTGGTATGAGCCACATTTCTCACTAGAACCCACTTCTAAGAAGCACCACGCCTACAGATCAGATCTTACCTTGGGCTCACTTGACTTTCTGCCATTTCATTGCTCATTACAAACTCTCAATTACAAACACCACAACAGTAAAATCTGGCTTCCATAATGTCTACTAGAGGAATGAAACTGGAATAGTGTTTCTAATTTGGGGTACATGCTTCTTTGAACATTTATGGAATTTTAAATGGTTTGGTGGATATTGGAATAAGGATAGGTCAGCACTGTAAGGAAATATGGAAGAAACTTTTTTGTTCCAGTTTGCTAGGCTGAGCTATCTGATAAACAGGAATAGACTGGCTGGCTTGTTTGGGTCAGATGTGTTCCTGATGGAAAACTGAGGAATTTCAAATAGGCACACATCATCCAGCCCTCGTATGTTCCCATGAATGTATGATGTTAAAAACAGTCAAATTCATGAATTGACCTAATCCTTCAATTTCAGCTAGACACAACTCATCAAGTTCTCATATTTTTTCATAATGTATTATGTTTAAAAAATCAAATTTATAAATTAATGCAATTCATCCAATTGACATAATAAAAATAAGAAGCAGTTCTTGTTAATTCCTGCAGATCTTCTTATATCAATGAATCTTCTATCAAAACCAATGAGGAAGACACATTGACCTATGTAACTATCTTCAGGAAAACAAACTGAATTAATTAGTTATTGAATGCCTAAGTGAATGGCGAAAGAATTAGATCCTTAGTACTTGTAACACAAAGAGCATAAAGGAAGATTTGGAAACACACTATACTGCTCTGACAGCTCAGCACTCTCACTTGTAGGTATTCAAATTTGCACACATTTTTTAATATAGTGAGTTGTCGGGTATTGATTATTGCCTATGGCACTTACTTGTCTCTTCCTTTCACTTGGAAGCCCAGGGCATTTAACACAGTGCCTCACACATGTTTTTGGAAAAATGAAAGAAAAAATGAGTAAATAAATGAATATAAATAGGGAAATAAATACACATGCCGATATTCCTGCTTTCTTCTCAAATCATATCGTCTGGTGGCTCTCTTGGAGGCACCACACTCAAATGCAGTAGGCAGGTTCTTGAGTTCCTCCCTTCCTACGAAACGAGCCTTCCCTTTCAGTCTTGCTTTCTGCTCATCTCAGCTGAGCATTTCTTGACTCATGGCGTCTTCACTGTTTCAAGGGCAGGCAACATTTCTCAGATACCCTGCGTGCATGCCTGCTTTGTCAGTCATGTCTGACTATTAGTGGACTGTAGCTGGCCATGCTCCTCTGTCCATTGGGATTCTCCAGGCAAGAATCCTGGAGCGGGTGGCAAGAATCCTGGAGTGGGTTGCCATTTCCTCCTCCAGGTCAGATACTCTAGGTACAGGGAAAAGATTCAACAGTGGACTCTTAGAAAGAATAAAAGTCTTGGCTAGGAAAAATGTTGGACCATGTTGGCTACTCCAACATAACTTACTAGGGTGAGCAATAGTTGTCACCTGCTGTTCATGTTCACAGGCAACACATTTGCGGCATTTTTCCTTTCTTGTATCTTTGGCTCTTTCAGCTGGGGAAGAATAGGCACAGATTTTGGACCTCTGCTTAGTCGAAGGACCATGGCTACATTTACGCTTAAAAGAAAATGGAGCAACCATCATTTTAATTTTCTGAGCTAAGCTAACAAATTAACTCAGTTGATCTTAAGTTTAGTGCCCACGAAATGCTTAAACCTGAGTTAAGAAAGCAAATTAACTCAGATGAACTTAAGTGAGTGCCCATGAGGCATTATAGCACGTTATGCAAATCCAGCATGCACTGAAAAAAGCGAGAGACCGGCACAGCCACAACAGATTGTAGAAGTCTCCACAAAAGGAAGTAAAAAGTGATGGAAAATGTTTGCCTTTTCTCAACATGCTATTAATTAAATTATTATACAAAGCAATGCTTTTTGAGTCTCCCATCTTGTTTTTGTTTTCCCTTCAAACAAATGCTGGCTTTATTGTCTTAAGGTGTCTGGAAATTGTTTTCTTTGGAATTTGATTTTTATCTCTATAATAATTATAGAAGAAGGAAAATACTGTTTTCTTAGGGACAAAGATATTTGGTGACTAAAAACTGTTTGGGAATGGGAAACAATAGGTTGCATTTAATTAATTCTGGAATTACAATTGAGAGGATGATTTTAGATTACTTTTTTCTTTAGTTCCTATTTTTCTATCTGCAAAGTGAAATGACAGACCTTGACATCAAGGAAACTTACCTCAGATAGACCTGGCCAAAAGCAGCTAATGCAACCTTAGGCACATACCACGGACATTCTTTAAATACTGTTGGCTTAATGAAAAACAAAAGTCTTTGACATGCAAAGTGCTTTGGCTTTCTAGAACAGCACAAGCCCAGCAGAAATACAATGCAAGCAATATATGCAATTTCAAATTCTGTAGTAGCCGCATTAAAAAGTAGAAAGTTGAAACTGACTTTAATAATAAATTTTACTTAACCTAATACATTCAAAATATTTTCATTTCAGCATGTAGTCAATATAAAATTTTTATTGAGTTTTTTTTTTTCATGTCCAAGTCTTTCAAATTTGGTATTTGTTCTATGCTCCCAGCACAACTCAGTTCTGATTGGTCGCATTTCAAGTGCTCCATGATCACAGTACTTTGGCCACCTCATGCGAAGAGTTGACTCATTGGAAAAGACTCTGATGCTGGGAGGGATTGGGGGCAGGAGGAGAAGGGGACGACCGAGGATGAGATGGCTGGATGGCATCACCGACTCGATGGGCGTGAGTCTGAGTGAACTCCGGGAGTTGATGATGGACAGGGAGGCCTGGTGTGCTGCGATTCATGGGGTCGCAAAGAGTCGGAGAAGGCAATGGNAGGGGACGACGGAGGATGAGATGGCTGGATGGCATCACTGACTCGATGGGCGTGAGTCTGAGTGAACTCCGGGAGTTGATGATGGACAGGGAGGCCTGGTGTGCTGCGATTCATGGGGTCGCAAAGAGTCGGACATGACTGAGCGACTGAACTGAACTGAACTGAAGTACCTTTTTGATACTGTTTTGTATTTGCATCTTTCACTTATTTAAAATATATCTTGGGGGAACTTCTCCAGTAGTCCCATAGTTAACACTTCACCTAATGCAGGGAGTGTGGGCGCCATCCTTGGTCAGGGAGCTAAGATCCCACATGCCTTGAGGCCAAAAAACCAAAACAGAAAACAAGCAATTTTGTAATGAATTCAATAAAGACTTTAAAAATGGTCCTCCTCAAAAATATCTTTAAAAAATAAAGTATTAAATATATCTTGGAATGTTGGGGCTTCCCTGGTGGCTCAGACAGTAAAGAATCCACCCACAATGTGGGAGACCTAGGTTCGATCTCAGTTGGGAAGATCCCCTGGTGGAGGGCAAGGCAACCCACTCCAGTAATCTTGCCTGGAGAATCCCCATGGACGGAGGAGCAACTAAGCAGAGCACAGCACATGGGAAACAAATCTGAAAAAGAATATATATGAAGGAGGAAACAGATAGAACAGGCTCCATCTTGAAAACAGGACTCCATGTTGGGCCAGACTGTGAACTTTGAGCTATATGCCNTTGCCTGGAGAATCCCCATGGACGGAGGAGCAACTAAGCAGAGCACAGCACATGGGAAACAAATCTGAAAAAGAATATATATGAAGGAGGAAACAGATAGAACAGGCTCCATCTTGAAAACAGGACTCCATGTTGGGCCAGACTGTGAACTTTGAGCTATATGCCCAATATCTATGGAAACGACATACCAACTGGAAAACCACGCCCCTGGAAGGGAGAGCCCCAGCATTCATACCTAGGCTTTCTGTTGCCTAAAAGAAAACCCTAATTATCTGTGTAACCAAATAGAATCATACATTATATTATGCTTATTGGGGTATGACCACAGGTGTATTCATAATTGTCCAATGTTAACTACCTAGGCCTTCAGGATTTGGAATAGCTCAACTGGAACTCCATCACCTCCACTAGCTTTGTTCGTAGTGATGCTTTNAAAAGGAAGTAAAAAGTGATGGAAAATGTTTGCCTTTTCTCAACATGCTATTAATTAAATTATTATACAAAGCAATGCTTTTTGAGTCTCCCATCTTGTTTTTGTTTTCCCTTCAAACAAATGCTGGCTTTATTGTCTTAAGGTGTCTGGAAATTGTTTTCTTTGGAATTTGATTTTTATCTCTATAATAATTATAGAAGAAGGAAAATACTGTTTTCTTAGGGACAAAGATATTTGGTGACTAAAAACTGTTTGGGAATGGGAAACAATAGGTTGCATTTAATTAATTCTGGAATTACAATTGAGAGGATGATTTTAGATTACTTTTTTCTTTAGTTCCTATTTTTCTATCTGCAAAGTGAAATGACAGACCTTGACATCAAGGAAACTTACCTCAGATAGACCTGGCCAAAAGCAGCTAATGCAACCTTAGGCACATACCACGGACATTCTTTAAATACTGTTGGCTTAATGAAAAACAAAAGTCTTTGACATGCAAAGTGCTTTGGCTTTCTAGAACAGCACAAGCCCAGCAGAAATACAATGCAAGCAATATATGCAATTTCAAATTCTGTAGTAGCCGCATTAAAAAGTAGAAAGTTGAAACTGACTTTAATAATAAATTTTACTTAACCTAATACATTCAAAATATTTTCATTTCAGCATGTAGTCAATATAAAATTTTTATTGAGTTTTTTTTTTTAATGTCCAAGTCTTTCAAATTTGGTATTTGTTCTATGCTCCCAGCACAACTCAGTTCTGATTGGTCGCATTTCAAGTGCTCCATGATCACAGTACTTTGGCCACCTCATGCGAAGAGTTGACTCATTGGAAAAGACTCTGATGCTGGGAGGGATTGGGGGCAGGAGGAGAAGGGGACGACCGAGGATGAGATGGCTGGATGGCATCACCGACTCGATGGACGTGAGTCTGAGTGAACTCCGGGAGTTGATGATGGACAGGGAGGCCTGGTGTGCTGCGATTCATGGGGTCGCAAAGAGTCGGAGAAGGCAATGGAACCCCACTCCAGCACTCTTGCCTGGAAAATCCCATGGACGGAGGAACCTGGGTGGCTGCAGTCCATGGGGTCGCACAGAGTTGGACACGACTGAAGTGACTTAGCAACAAAGAGTTGGACACGACTGAGCGACTGAACTGAACTGACCTGATGGTCATGTGTGTCTCGTGGCTGCTGTATTGACAAGCGTAATGCTGGAAAGTAGATGTGTCCTTCAGATGTAGGGAACAAACCTGTGGATACCACGGGGGATGTGGGGGATGGTGAGATGAACTGGGAGACTGTGACTGATGTATACACACTGTGGATCCTGTGTATAAAATGGATAACTACTGAGATCCTGCCGTAGAGCCCGGGGAATCCTACCCAATGCTCTGTGGTGATCTAAAGGGGAAGGAAATCTCAGAAAGAGGGGCATAAATGTACACATATAGCCGATCCGCTCTGCTGTACAGTAGACGCTAATACAACATTGTAAAGCAACTGTACTCCAATAAAAATTAAAAAAAAAAAAAAGTAGGTGTGTGCTTGCCGTAAATACAGAAATGGTAACCACCTCAGTCTTCCCAATGACTCTTCAAAGTCACCAAATCTAAGGGTTTATAGCAGAGGTTCTCAGCTGGGGCTATGTGCCTCCCAGGGGATATTTGGAGATATCTGGGATAATTTTGGTTGTCAAAACTGGGGTGCTTGGGGTGCTACGGTCATCTAGAGGTCAAGAGTGTGCTAAACATTTTACAATGCGCAGGCTGGTCCCCCCAGAGTGAAGAATCATCCAGCCCCAAATATCAGTAGTGTCGACTTCGAGAAAATTTATATAAAACTGACTGTTGGAGAGTAAATTCTGTGACATGAGGTTTCTATGGAACCGGGTTTTATCTTTATTGGAAATCTCTGAAAATATGACGGGTATCTACATTCCATGTTGGTTTCTCTGCAGCCTTCTGAAGACCAGAAATATTTGAGATGCTTGATAAATATTATACTTATTTTTTAAAAATGAGAAAAATATGATCTAAGATCGTCCTGCATGGAATCACCGGGTTCAGTGCTCTGAGCAGGGAGGGAACTTGATATGAAGGAGGGGCCAAGAAAAGAAGGCGAGGGTGGAAGGAAAGGAGAAGAAAGAACCATGGGAGGGAGTAAAAACCACGTAGAGCAAAACACGTGCTCTGGGAGGTGATTCCCGGGATGCTCTAGTTCTCTGCATCTTTAAGCTTTTAAAGTTCTATCACTAACCTTGCTTTTATTCAGGTTCTAAACATCTCTTGTTCGTGTTAAAGCGTTCTTTTTCATTTGTTCTCAGATATCCATGACTTGCCAACCTCCTCTTTGCTGCTGCTGGTTTGTTACTGTTCTTTGTCGTTGTCTCACGTTGAGTTTAGAGTTTCCCCTTGCTGTCATGGAGATGCCCTTCCTCAGTCACTGCATCTGTGGCCGCAGCTCCGGTTCTCTTGCCTTTCTTCTCATACATTTCAGAGAATGAATTTCATGTCACTTTTTATTTTTTTTTTGAATTCTTAAGGCTTTCTCCCTCATTTGCAGCTGGTAAAATGTGTTTTTTATCTCTAAGGTTTAAATGTTTGGCAACTAGGTGATTTTTTTCTTTTGGAATTATTCTTGGATGGTTTTCTGGGTCCTCTGAGGGTCTGTATTTAACTGTCTTTTTGATTTGGGAAAATAGGCTTTAATTTCACTTCAGTTCTGTTCTGCTTCATCTAATATCTCTACTGTTAATCATTTGGATCAAGTGTATTATTGCAGATAATTTAGAATGATTTTCTCAGTTTCCCTTACATGATTGCTACCACTTTTTGTAAATACTTGTGAGGTAGGCAGGTAGCACTAATACTTCTTCTGTATAACTCATATATTGCTCCATGACATTAGTTTTTTCCCATTATAATGCCTGCTGCTGCTACTGCTAAGTCACTGCAGTCGTGTCCGACTCTGTGCGACCCCATAGACGGCAGCCCACCAGGCTTCCCCGTCCCTGGGATTCTCCAGGCAAGAACACTGGAGTGGGTTGCCATTTCCTTCGCCAATGCATGAAAGTGAAAAGTGAAAGTGAAGTCGCTCAGTCATGTCTGACCCTCAGCAACCCCATGGACTGTAGCCTTCCAGGCTCCTCTGTCTAGGGGTTTTCCAGGCAAGAGTACTGGAGTGGGGTGCCATTGCCTTCTCTGATTAAATTCTATAATACTATCTGAAATTTATTGTATTTACAAATGTTCCTCACTTGGTGCGAAGGGCTCAGTCACCATTATCTCATTTAATTTAGAGTAACAGTCCTTTGGTTTTCTTGCATTTTTCTCACTTAACATGGGAAACTGAAGCGGAGTAGAATTAAATAGCTTGACCAAGATCACAACTAGAAAGTCATAAAACCAGCTTCTTCCCTGTTTCATGATGTGTTTGTGCCTGTCCATCCATGAATATGTGTCTGTGTGTTTAGATCGATCGCAGTATGTTCTTTACTGTGGCTCTTATTATCTCCGTTAAAACATAATTAGGATAAGTTTGCATATATTTGTTTGAGACTCTTGATATTTGTGCCCCTGGCTTTGTTTCATCTACTTTCACCTGGAATACTTGCTTGTTTAAATTTAGATTTTTGTGAAGTTTCATCCTGTTTCTTGTTTGTCTGTATATTAGGCTCCTTTTTTCCTTTCTCCTGTTTTGCTTCTCTTGACTCATTTTAGTTCCTAAGTGCTAAGCCTCATTCTGGATTACAACATTGTTTGCATCAAGATATTATAATAACTGATCCGGGAGTGAAAAATAAAAAGGGCATAATGTCTTTAAATATATTGTTTTCATTTACTTCTACATTGGCCAGATGAAGCAATGTTCAGTTACTGCAGAAAGAGTTTGCTATTACATCAGAATCAGTCTGCTACTGCTGCTAAGTCACTTCAGTTGTGTCCGACTCTATGCGACCCCATAGACGGCAGCCCACCGGGCTCCCCTGTCCCTAGGATTCTCCAGGCAAGTATACTGGAGTGGGTTGCCATTTCTCTCTCCAATGCATGAAAGTGAAAAGTGAAAGTGAAGTCACTCAGTCGTGTCCTACTCTTAGCGACCCCATGGACTGTGGCCCACTAGGCTCCTCCGTCCATGGGATTTTCCAGGCAAGAGTGCTGGAGTGGGGTGCCATTGCCTTCTCAGAATCAGTCAGTTCACCCTAAATCCACGTGTTGTCTAACTGGTGACATAATAATCTATAATTTACCATTGTCAGAGAGAAACAAAGGAAGGCCAAAATGTTACTGTGAGCCACAGAATTGTAGTTACTTATTTTTCGAGTTCAAAGTTACAGTTCACCTCACTTGGTGTTCAATTCCTATAGATTTCTTTTTTTCTTCAGGAAAAGATTTCCAACGTGGCCAAATATCGGAAAGGAAATTAATATGCTTCTTTGATTGTTAACAAAGTCTCTTTGCTGTGACTCACATGATACAATATGCATTTATTCTTTGACACAGCTGAGACTTCATCTAGCGTATACCTGTTTTAGACCGGGCACATTTACAATGCCAACTTAATAACACTTTGCATCAGTTTGGAATTTCTGTTCATAAAACATAAAGAACACAGAATTTACCTCATTTGTGCATTTCCAAGATTAAAAAAAATTTTCTTACTATTTTTAAATATTTTTTATTTTTTGACTGTACTATGGAGCATGTGGAATCTTGGTTCTCTGATCAAGGATCAAACTCATGCCCTCTGCATTGGAAGCACAGAATCTTAACCACTGGACCACCAGGGAAGTCCCCATTTCCAAGATTTTTAAATTTTCGCTGCGTTTGGTATTTGCTGAAGCATTAATATAAGCACCAACCTGAATTGTTCATAAGGGGAAGGTTATAGCATTTTGTTTAAATGAGATTAGCTGTTTCCTAAATCAAAGACTGACAGAAAGCTAATAGCTTCAAGTGAGGAGAGAATGCCAGGACGGCAGAATGAAGCGATTGTACTGCAGCTGGTTTTGCTTCGTCATGGGATTGTGTGGCAAGTGTGCCTGTGTACATGAGTACAGGTTTGTGTTATTATGTATTCTGGCCTGAAAGGCAAGACAGACTGGTCAGACTGGCTCCAATATACAACTGTGTCATGGATTTGGTGTTTATACAGCATATACATTTACCAAAAATGTCTTTAGCAGTTACTTTGGAATAATAGGATTGGAGTTTGAACTCTGTCTTCTATCACCATTTCTACTGGATAGATAAAACCTGCGTTTTCCTATAACTTGTTCCTTTTTATTCTACTGAGTTATAATTGAATTACAATAAATTACGCATATTTAAATGAACAATCTCAGCAGTTTTGACGTATGCATCGAACAATTCAAGTCATCATAACAATCACAATAGCAAAGTTTTCCATTACCAAATAAATTTCCTCTCCATTTCTCCTTCCCCAGGAGTCACCAATCCCAGGAAATGCTAACCTGTTTCCCATGACCACAAATCAGTTTGTGTGTTCTAGAATTTTTCATATGCATACACTATGTATTGGAGAAGGCAATGGCACCCCACTCCAGTACTCTTGCCTGGAAAATCCCTTGGGAAGAGCCTGGTAGGCTGCAGTCCATGGGGTCGCGAAGAGTCGGACACAATTGAGTGGCTTCCCTTTCACTTTTCACTTTCATGCATTGGAGAAGGAAATGGCAACCCACTCCAGTGTTCTTGCCTGGAGAATCCCAGGGACGGGGGAGCCTGGTGGGCTGCCGTCGATGAGGTTGCACAGAGTCGGACACGACTGAAGTGGCTTAGCAGACACTGTGTATACTTTTTTTTGAGCTGTTCTTTTTCACTTAAATAATGATTTTGAGATTCATCCATGTAACTGAGTATAGTTCCTTCTTTTTCATTGCCAAGTAGTATTCCACCCTATTTTTGCCTTTTCATACAGCTACAGTCCTTGGCGGTGCAAAGAGTCAGACAGACAAAACTTAGTGAACAACAAAAGCAACAAAAATTCCACTCAATGGCTGTATTATAATTTTGGGTTGTTTCAGCTTTTGGTGATTATAAGTAAAGCTCCATAAATAAAGCTCCTAAGTGTCCTATGGACACTCATGTAAAAGTCTACATTTTTCATTTGTTTGTTTCTCATGGACCAGTGCAATGGCTGGACTGGAACGGCTGCATCACATGGCAGGTGCATGTGAGTTTCACATTTTAAGAAATGACTGAACTGTTTTCCAAAGTGTTTTCCCCACTTTGCATTCCCACTGGCACTGTGTGAGAGCTCTAGTTCCCCTGTATCATTGCCAGGACTTGATTCAGTCAGTCAGTCTTTTCAATTTTAGCCAGTTGAATGCATGTGTAAGGGTGTCTCACTGTGGCTCCGAGCACCGCATTCTATATGTTTATCTATTTTACCTACACATATGTGGATGACAAAAATCCCCTCTCTAGTTTCTTCCAAGTATGTCACTATGCACAGCATGCCTCTGTATCGTCAGGATACAGTCTAGAATGACTGTCCCATCGATGGGAGAAGTCGAAGGACAGGAAAGTCACCATCAATGGTAAGATAGTCATATGGGTGATATTTGTTAATTCTTTCAGTGGAGAGAACAATCTTTCTTGAATTTCTCCTACATCTGAAGGAAGTTTGGAACATTTCTCAGTAACATGTTACAATTAGGAAAAAATAGAACTTCTTTCAGGCACAGGAAAAAAATATAATACTGCCTCTAAGTCTGTGGTTTTCAGTTGGGGAGGAGGATGACTTAGACCCCCAGGGAGGCCATGCTGGAGACATTTTTAGCTGTCACCATTGGCATCCAGGGGGTAGAGGCCTGGATGCTGCAAAATACCTTATGATGACCCCACATCAAAGAGAAGTCTGGCCCCAAATTGCAATAGTCCTGCTGTTGAGAAACCTGGTCTAAGCATCCAAATACTTAGATCCCAAGCTGGCCCAGAAATTATTCCTTTCCTTCCACTGTCTCTAATCTTTAATTGACTAGACACAAGACAGTTTCATGATTTCCTTTGAACTAAATGGCAATTGTTCGTAAAAAAAATCTTTGTCCTTATTTTCACCTATGAGCCTCTGGGGATCATATTTTTAATCTGTCAGTTGTGTTGTTGTGTATGTAAAGAGAACTAGATTTGGGTTAAAAGACCTGGAATTCATTTAGGCCTCCATCACTTCCAAGATGCACTTGATTTAAAATGAGAAGATCTGGTTTCCATTCAGATGGTCTGACATCCTTAGGAAAGGATCCTTAGGAAAGCCTCTAAACTTTGCTGAGCTTCAAAAGGAAATAACTTAAAAAAATTTAAACATTGAAAGAGAATGAAACATTGAGTTTTAAATGGGAATAATATGGACTGTTGCGGAGATTAATTGAGATAAATCATTACCTATAGTTCTTTTATGGACTTCTCTTGTAGTTCAGTCAGTAAAGAATCTGCCTGGGCTGGGAAGATACCCTGGAGAAGGAAATGGCAACCCACTCCAGTATTCATGCCTGGAAAATCCCATGGGCACAGGAGCCTGGAAGGTTAGAGTCTATGGAGTCAAAAGAGTAGGACACGACTGAGTGACTAAGCACACACATAGTTCTCTTCTAATAAGAATACACATGGCATGCATACTCAGTTGCTTCAGTTGTGTCTGAGTCTTTGTGGCCCCATGGACCATAGCCCACCAAGCTTCTCTATCCACGGGATTCTCCAGGCAAGAATACTGGAGTGGGTAGCCATGTTCTCCTCCAGGGGATCTTTCCAACCCAGGGATTGAACCTACATCTGCTGGATCTCCTTCATTGCAGGCAGATTCTTTACCACTGAGCCACTGGGGAAGCCCAGTAATATTTATTATTANGCTTCTCTATCCACGGGATTCTCCAGGCAAGAATACTGGAGTGGGTAGCCATGTTCTCCTCCAGGGGATCTTTCCAACCCAGGGATTGAACCTACATCTGCTGGATCTCCTTCATTGCAGGCAGATTCTTTACCACTGAGCCACTGGGGAAGCCCAGTAATATTTATTATTAATACTTAAAAACTTATTCATGTCCAAAACATGCTTATGAGACCTAGAGAAGCTTTTAGGTTCTTCTTGTAATTCCGAGGGACAACATTTTGAGTCAGTTCATACAACTCCTAAGATGTTTCTTGTCTTAAAAGTTGTTCATTTGCTATCAGTTCAGCCAGTTCAGTCTCTCAGTTGTGTCCGACTCTTTGCAACCCCAAGGACTGCAGCATGCCAGGCTTTCCTGTCCATCACCAACTCCATGATAACAAAAGTCTAGAACTTTCATAACTTGAGGTTCTTTTCATTTATTTCCAACATCACTAATGTAAGTTAGTGATGAAGTGATTCTTAGACTAAGAAGAGTTGTAATGCTTGGCCACTTTGTAGACACATTTAACTAATTTATTTCGCTCTGGAAAATGTAATTGCCCATGGGAGCAGTCACTTCAGTCCTCAGGAACCTAATAAATACTCTGATTCTGGCCCTGAGGTTGGTGATGCTCTTTTGCTTTCATCTGTTCTTCTGACTTGGCTCATTCCCTGCTCTCTCCCTCCACTCAGTTAATTCAAGGACTGTGATACCCCAGACTAGTTGATTTAACTCGCAAATCTCAAATACTATTTCTGAAAGCAATCACTGCCTAGGGTAATAGCTAGAGAAACTCAGTGAGACAACCAGAATGATCTCTCCAAGGGGTACATTTTTTATAATTAATTAATTAATTAATTNGAAGCGGGGTGGCTCCTCTCAGCTGGTCCTGCGCCGCGGCAGCCTGGCACTCCTGGCCGCTGCCCCTGACCTCGGAAGTGGGGTGGCTTCTCTCAGCTGTTCCTGCTCCGTCACAGCCCAGGACTCTCGGCCGCTGTCTCTGTCCTCCGACATGGGGCAGCTCCTCTCGGCCGCGCTCCAAGGGGTGCATTTTTTTTAAAAAAATTTATTTTGTATTGGGGTATAGCTGACTAACAGTGTTGTGATAGTTTCAGGTGAACAGCAAAGGGACTCAGCCATACATATACATGTACTCATTCTCCCCTAAGCTCCTCTCCCGTCCGGGCTGCCACATAACCCTGAGCAGAGTTCCCTGTGTTCTACAGGAGATCCTTCTTAGTGATCCATTTTAAATATAGCAGTGTGGACATGTTCATCTCACACCCTAACTACCCCTTCTCAACAAGGAGTGCATTTTTAAGCAGGTATAGTAAGTGGCATCAGCAAACATTTAAACATTTATTTTTGGGGTCTTATTATCTGGGGACACAGTAGTGGTCTAAGGAACACCCTCAAACGCAGTGCTTTGGGAGAGGTGCAAAGGCTAGTGATCTGAGACATTCTAGAGATTGTTCTGGCTCCAGTACGTCCCCTCTGCCTCCTTCACTTGTCTGGTCCTCTGAAGTCACATTACCACCCGGTGGGGTTCCCAGCTGTTCACATTGCAGGTATGAAGCCTTGGCAGAGAAGGAGTTAAAATTCCCCTAGAAAAGCATAGCGGGCATTGTGCTCAGTTCAGCTCGGTTCAGCTCAGTTGCTCAGTCGTGTCTGGCTCTTTGCAACCCCATGAACCCCACATCCGGCCTCCCTGTCCATCACCAACTCCTGGAGTCCAATCAAACCCATGTCCACTGGGTCGGTGATGCCATCCAGCCATCTCATCCTCTGTTGTCCCCTTCTCTTCCTGCCCTCAATCCATCCCAGCATCAGGATCTTTTCCAATGAGTCAACTCTTCGCATGAGGTGGCCAAAGTACTGGAGTGGGCATTGTGCTAAACATCCCCAAAGTTCCTTCCTGCTGCCTTTGTACCTTTCTTCCGGGTTGTCTCTGGATTATTTTGCTGCTCTTTTCTTCATCTCAGTAGGACACAGCAGGGCTTTAAGAAAGGAAGTAAAGACTTTTGTTTATTTTAGTTTACTTAAATTACTTCACAGCTTCCCTGGTGGCTCAGTGGTAAAGAACCCGCCTGCCAGTGCAGGAGACTAGGGTTCCAGCCCTGGGCTGGGAAGATCCCCTGGAGAAGGAAATGGCAACCCACTGCAGCATTCTTGCCCGGGGAAATCCCATGGACAGAGGATGCTGGTGGGCTACAGTCCCTGGGGTCTCAGAGAGTCAGACATGACTTAGCAGTTGAACAACAGCAACAAGTAATAGTGATGCCAACTGTATGGTAGAGAACTCAAGGTCACGGACACAATAGGAAGTACAGGCTATTATGCGTGGAGAGGAATTTGAAGGAGCTAATGAGCTAAGATTTTCAAGGAGTGGAAGCTGATTAAATACTGAGGGATGACTGGAGCACAGATAACAGAAGCTTGGGTAGAGAGAAGAACACCAAGAAAGAAAGCGGTCCCTCTGATTTTCTTCGGNGCTATTATGCGTGGAGAGGAATTTGAAGGAGCTAATGAGCTAAGATTTTCAAGGAGTGGAAGCTGATTAAATACTGAGGGATGACTGGAGCACAGATAACAGAAGCTTGGGTAGAGAGAAGAACACCAAGAAAGAAAGCGGTCCCTCTGATTTTCTTCGGCAAGTAGGATTCATCTTCTTTGGGAACCAATTGTTTATTGATTCTCTGGGGCCTGCTTCTTGCTGTTACATGAGCAGTGACTTCATTATGGTTGAAGTTCACTCCATTTCACAGGTTGGCTGCCCATGTTGTCCTCAATGCTATCTTGGTTTTTGCAGTAAGTGCTTCATTTGGTCACAAAGGGGAGGTTTTGTCCCCTGAACGCTTCCTGGCTTTGCTGTCAGCCTTTGATTGCTTCTAAAACCATTCCCCAGGCCTGTAATACATCCATGTCACTTGTCTACAGAAAGTTTAAAAGTAGTGAAGTTGATCTAAACATTTTTGTGACCAACTGAGCAGTAAGTACAGTTTCAAAGCTGCAGCAGCTGTTTGTGTCTTTCCTTGCAATCTGGTGTCTTAACTGGAATCCTTTATGTCAGAACATAATCTACTTAAAAAGTTTCCATTTATGTCACGAATAATAAACTTGATGGCTCTTTACAACACCCAAACAGCCCCTTGAAGCTGCCTCTTCAGATGATAGCCTTCTTTCTTCAATGAAGACATTGGAAAAGTAATTTCTTTACATTTCTCATGAAATATTCATTCTTTGGTATGACTGCTAAAAGTGTAATTGGTAAGCTTTGTCTCCACCACCTTCAGAGCAAATGGTATTATTAAATATCAAATATGATACGTCAGTTCAATTGCTCAGTTATGTCCAACTCTCTGTGACCCCATGGACTGCAGCATGCCAGCCTTCCCTATCCATCATCAATTCTTGGAGCTTGCTCAGATTCATGTCCACTGAGTCAGTGATGCCATCCAACCACATGATACTAGGGTTATCCTATAGTCTATGTTTAAAATAAGTATATTATGTGTATAAAATTAGATTTCAAACTGCACATGTATAAAGCTATCTACATATATACACGCAATCAGTCTGAAAGGATAAAG
The DNA here is from genome assembly GCA_006410615.1 of Neotragus moschatus. Taxonomy (NCBI): domain Eukaryota; kingdom Metazoa; phylum Chordata; class Mammalia; order Artiodactyla; family Bovidae; genus Neotragus; species Neotragus moschatus. The sequence continues at coordinate 740,619 of SJYA01002940.1, read as the reverse complement.
AATTCTCTAAGAAAATTAGTGCTTGGCAGTTTTAGGTTCAATGGCTCCATCACGCATTTCTTGACACCAAGCCCCTAGGACTAGGTCAAGAACTTACCACTCTTTTCACCTGAATTTTCTTCTTCTCACTCTCCCACATTGCTTGGCAACATGGATTCTGCGTCTCTCACCAGTCTGCTCCAGCATCTTCAAGCACGCATTTGTATCTGGCCAGACCTCACCAACAATCAGCTGCATTTTCCTTTTTCTGCACTGGATGAATTTTAGAGAGTCCTAGCCTGTTTACCTGTTCAAAAGTGACAGCAGAGTCAAAAAGAACTACCACACCACCAGCAAAAGCCACCTCTTTGATACGGAGACAATAGAATTACCATCAGCATGAGGTGACTAAATGGGTGGTGGGTATGCGGCGTTTGTTTTAGGTACTTTACGTATGCGTGTGTGTGCTAAGTCGCTTCAGTCATGCCCAGCTGTTTGCGACCCTATGGACTGTAGCCAGCCAGGCTCCTCTGTCCATGGGATTCTCCAGGCAAGAATACTGGAGTGGGTTGCCATGCCTTCCTCCAGGGGATCTTCCCTACCCAGGGATCGAACCTAGGTCTCTTACATCTCCTGAACTGGCAGGCGGTTTCTTTACCACTTCCGTCACCTGGAATGTCATACACATAGTGTCATACATAACCGTATTTACAAAACACTTCATTTTATTTTAAAAATGTCACCTCCAGAGCCATTGGTTTATAATCCTCCTTAAGGAATACTCAAGCAAAAAAGTCACATAGTCCCCACCTGGGTGGAATCGAGTATTCCATGTATATGGCTGTGATGTGGAAATTGGTCTGAGTTGTTGAGCAATTATCCTTAAGCACATGCCTTCACTCTATAAAACGGGGGTGAGTAACACCAATTTAAGGGAGAAGAAGAGCCCTCTGAATTTCTTCACGCAGTTGGATATCCAGCTGCTCTGGTTTTCAGACTGCAAGTGCGTTTCCTTTGCAAACTTGTTCACTCCTGTACTGTTTGGAGGCTGTGCCTTTGAAAGGCAGGCAGCACTTAAAAACTACAGGGCAGAACCTATCTGATTCTATTGCTGTCACGAGCAGCTGCCGCACCCCGCATTCCCTGAGGAGGTGAGCTGCCCTCCAGCCACGGCGGATACTGCAGCATCGCTGCGCATTTGCCCGAGTCAGGGGCTCACTGCGCTTGTGCGGCTGTCGGGGCCAACGTGCCGTTCACGTGCAGTTTGGCAGCTTCAGAATCCACACGTGAAAGCAGCTGTGAAGTAGTTCGCTACACGGTGCCTCCCTTCCCATCCAGCCACCTGGTTGATGCTGAGAGGCACAGTGTGACCGTGACTCTTTCATGCCGCTTGGTAGCCAACATCGCCCGGAACTTCCTGGGAGTTTGCAAAAGCCATGCTGCATGTTCTGTTTTTCTGTACAGCTCCCAGAGAACTCTTGGTTGTTTCAGCCTAATTGCATCCTTTGAGTGCCTCTGAACGCTCCCCTTCCGACCTCTCTTCCTCTCCTTACGCCTCTGCTGTCTCAAGCTCAGAGAAGGGACTCTGATATTATGCACGCATTCCTTCAGCCACTCAATAAACGTTTATAGAACATCTTAAATCTTAGCTCTCACTTGCAAATCTTAATGTTCCTTTGTTCCATCCTCCCCCCCTTTTTTTTGTATGCTTTTCTTTTCCGTGGCTCCAATGTATGGGGCTTAAGGGTCTGTCCTCCCTGGATTTATTCGTCATGGCAATATTTTCCCAGCTTTGACTCACTCCCTTCTTTCCACCTATGCAGCCTCCATCTTTTCTGCTTTGCAGTGGATGCTGGAGGCTGTTGTGCCCCTTACTCCTCGAGGAAGTCTCAAGTGGCAGAAATTAGAATGAAACACAACTTTTGAAAAACACAGCTAATATAAAAAGCAAGTTTGCACCTATTACTGCCACCTGTACCTATTACTCTCAAATGCAATGATCTGTCTATTAAAAAGGGAAAGGATGATGCTCATTGCAAAGTACTGGATACTTTGAGCTGAAAATATGCACTTCGTTGCCAAACCTCTCAAAGGTTACCCAGTTGGCTAGAACCATAATCTTTCACTTTAGTCAAATTTGGTGAGTCTAGATAATCTTAGTGGCAGAAGTCTTGCCCCAAATAAAACCAGCAATTACTTGAGTGTGTATTATGTACAAGACATTTATAAGACATACAAAGAAGTTCAGAATGTACTTGCTCCTTTTGAAGAGCTTAAAATTCATGGTAGAGATATATACATATAAAAGGAAATTACAAAGCGAATGAGTCATTCAGATTTTAAGGGTGGTAGGAGACCAGAAGAAAGAATCATTACTGGTGGCTAGGATTATCAGGGAAATACAGGGGCAAAGGACATTTTCCCATTTTTAAATAAAGTCTTTCGGAAGGGAGGTAGGAGAAGGGGATGACAGTGGATGAGATGGTTGGATGGCCTCACTGATTGATAGAAGTGCGTTTGAGCAAGCTCCGAGAGCTGCTGATGGACAGGGAAACCTGGTGTGCTGCAGTCCATGGGGTCGCAAAGAGTCCGTTCGAACAAGACTGAGCGACTGAACTGAACTGAACTGAAGACAGGTAGGCTTATTTGTTCTGCAGAATATGAACTCTACAGGGAGAAAACACTTGGCTTACCCTATTCACTACTTCTTCATTGTTCAAGATGGGTCTATTTTGTATTACTGTTGGATGTTTTCCTCTTTTTGTTTCTCTTAAATTGATTGCACATTTGCCTAATTTAATTGCTTATTTGTTTCCTTGAAAGATTATGTCAATGAAATTTCTTTTTCTAGGAACTGAATCCTTATTTTGGGTTATGAGTTCTTGTTTAACTGTCAATAATGAATTTGGCTCATTGTATGTGAATTAAACCTACTGTAGAAAGGAGTTATTGAATAGCAGGGCATTGTAGCGACAGGGCCACAAGTCTTAGGAACAGATAGACTTCCCTGGGAGTTCAGTGGTTAACATTCCGCGCTCTTAATACAGGAGGCATGGGTTTGATCCCTGGTCAGAGAACTAAAATGCCATGTGCTGCACTGTACAGCCAAATAAACAAAAACGTACAGAGACAACTGGGCTTCAGTTTGAATTCAGCCTCTACTGCTGACCTTGCTACCTGAACTTTATTCACTTAGTCTCTTAGCCTCAATGTCTTTATCTGGAAAATTAGGATATATCACTTAATATTTATTTTAGAGGCTTTATATTATAGCACTACATAAGGTAACACGTATAACATCTCTGTTTGGTTCGTAGAGGTGTACTATATACACTAGCAACGATTATTATTATTTTTTTCTAATGATCCCAATTTATTTCACATGTGTGAATACACAAAGGAGTCTGTAACTGTAGGAACTCTGCTGAGGTCCCTGGATTAAACTAAAGGCTTTATCAAGTTGCTGCTTTTGAAAACTGTACTGGCTAGAGCATGTTGTCTTTTTTTTCATGTTGTTTAAATCTTAATGGTACTTCGTGGGTGGTCTGCCAGTTGAGTTTCTTGTCTATTTTTTTCAGGAAGAGTAACTATAATTCTTAAAATGGGTGTTTTGCCAATTTTCACATGCCTTGTTTTCTCTTCTCAAATGAACATGTCTCCGTATTTATACAATTCAGAGTTCAAACAACATTCATTGCACTGCTGTCACAGTACATAAAGACAACCCAAACTTGTTATGCCTAAATATAAAACACAATCCAACTAAGTGAGCAGATGTGTGGCGTGAGCAAAGCCTCCCCATGTTGTTCCCATTTATTGTCTGCCTTGTTTGGAGGGTGTGCCTGGTGCTGGGAGGTGGTGGATGAAGAGTCTTGCCAGTTGCACTTATTTAACGAAATGTTCTCTGCACATTATGTTCCTCTGTTCTGTTGCATTGCCCTTGGGTGACAGAAGGCTTTTTAGGAAGTTGGGTTAAACTTGTTGAACCTTGGAAATGATTTTTTAAATGTTCTGTAATTATAAAAATTATGTTTATTTCAGAAAATAAGATATGCCTTTTAAATTTGGGAGCCAAGATAATGAGCTTGCCAAATGCAGGATGTCCAGTAAAATTCCATCCAGCTTTCAAAATTTCTACTTAAAAAATATATATTCTTATTTTCTACTCCTTTTTACACCTTTCTCATAATAGTAAAGTGCTGGTTGCTCCCTGGGAGAAGGAAATGGCAACCCACTCCCTTATGCTGGCCTGGAGAATCCCGTGGACCGAGGAGCCTGGTGGGCTGCCGTCTGTGGGGTCACACAGAATAGGACATGACTGAAGCGACTTAGCATGCATGCCTGCTTTGGAGAAGGAAATGGCAATCCAATCCAGCATTCTTGCCTGGAGAATCCCATGGACAGAGGAGCCTGGTGGGCTACAGTCCATGGCGTTGCATGAGTTGGATACGACTGAGCAACTCTCACTTTCACATTGACAATAATAAGAATGAGAAAATACAAGCACTTGTCTATGGAATTAGACTTTGCCTTCTCCATCAGACAGCCATCTCCATGGAAACGAAGTTCCAAAAACAGAGCTGTGTTTATAGGACGACTCCTTAGACCCTTTCCTCTGTCAGGAAAGGGTAGACCAGGGAAAGGTAGATCAAACTGCCCAACAGCACTCAGACCAAAGGATTCAGGCTGTGTTCCAGCCCCATTTCTTAAGAGCGAGTGGCAGTAGTTTACTCGCTAAGTCGTGTGTGCTGGGCTCTTGTAGGAAACCATCAATTGAGTCTACCTGGCTCAGGTAGAAATATTTATTCATACTTAGTAATAAAAAGACTAGCTGGAAACTTCAGGAAGGAACAGACTACAGACTGAGCATTCCTACAGACTGGTTCTGTTAGGAAGAAACCATGCCTTCCTTTTTGATTACCAGTTGCCCCAAATCCCCTTTTCCCCCATCTCTCTGATTTCTCCATTGGCCTATGGTTTCTTTCTGGCTCCAGGACCAAAGACAGTTTAGCCTCGATATTCGTCCATAGCCAAACGGCGCCACCCCCACAGTGAAGAGCTGAGAGCACACACAAGGGATGAACTTTCCTGGCTCAGCTTTTGCCTGTGGGGACCACCAGGAGATCAACCTCGCCTAGTGTGTGTTTCCTTTCCTTTGTGAATGGAGATGTCATCTAGTGCCTGCCTCAAAGGGCTGTGTGTTAGGACAACAGAAAAATTACCAGCCAACTCTGTTCCAGGTGCTGGATCTTGCTTAACTTAAAAGCCAAAAAGTCTGATGCAATGGAAGTCCTAGGGGATGATGAGCTAGGCAGAAACCAAAGGCTCTTGGGTGTGTTTTTCAGGGTTCCTGTTATACACAGCATTGTTCCCCCTGACATCAGTCCTCTGGCAAATGTGTGATTCTTTCTGTCTTGGGCAGGAAAAGACCCTTAAGTAGTCTCCACTTTGAACTCTGAACTCCTACTGACAACCAACCGTAACTCATCATTTGAGGAAAGATCAGAGCTGAATCTAAACACAGCTTGTTTCCCCAATGTAGAACACTTCCGGCAGAGGTTTATTGTTCCCTTTAGCGTAACTCCTTTATCGAACACTAAAAAGCATGCAAACATCATTTCATAATTTCTAGACAAGGAGATTTTAAGCAAGAGATACTGCGGGTATTTAACACTTCCCCCAGTCTTGGTGGCATTTCGCTTTTGATAATGGGGCATGCGTATCTCCCTTCACTTTGATTCATAGCTCATTGCCTAACTTCGTGTGTTGTGTGTCCTGCATGACGGTATCAGAGTTTACATAAGATGTTGCTTTTATTGTTAAATGAGATTACACATTCCCAGCAGTTAGCGTGGTGCCTGGTCCCTAGCAGACTCAATACATGTAAATAAAGGTCCCTACTCTGGTTCTTCCCACCACATCAGAGCTGATGTTTAGATGCCAATAGCAGTGGTTTCTCAAGATTTCTATTGCTGGTCCTCCAAGTTTGGTCTGCTAGGAATGCAGATTATTCAACTATGATTTTTTTTTAAATTACAGTATTACTTTTTCAATTTGCTATTCCACAAATTGCTGACTAGGCTGCAAGAGCCACGATGTAAATATTTTGTGTATAACCCATGCTCCAAACCACCTTGTCTGGGCTGTTGTGGAGAAAGAAGTTTAAAAACCAATTAGGTTTTGGATGATAACAAAATTTAGCTCAAAAATAACATACAATTCTCTCCCCTGTTTCTAAGACTCTGTTACCCATCAATCCCTTTTCTTTTTTCCCTCCCCACACGCTGTCTAGTTAAAGTCTTCTTGTTTAATCATTTCATGTTTATTTCGATGTGAGCGTATATTAATTTTGTAGATCACCAGCCTCGTCACCAGGAAGGATGAACAGATATTTGATTTGGTAAAGGAACCCCAAGACAGCCTCATTTCTGGGCCTCCTTCCACCCTGGAGCAAATGCCAGTTCATAATGAGACTTTCTTTGGACACCAGACTTTCCCCTGAAAGTAATTAAAGCCTGCAGGTCTCAGCTACGAAGCTGGTTGATGCAACATGATTTAGCAGAGCATTTTGAGTTTACATGATGCTATGTTTCAAATGAAGGAATGGGATTGGCTTTTAGCTTTTTACTTACATTTGAGTGTGTGTGTGTGTGTCTGGTCCTGAAAGTATGCTCACCATCTGTGTAGATTAAGNAAGGCACCTGACTGCAAACCCCAAATCCCAGCTCATCAAAACCCGGAGACTGACATTCCTTGTTGCAAATGATGCTTGATCTAAGCTCCTAGAGATACCGAGGCCAGAGGGACCCTTTAGTCAAGAGACCCAGGAATACTGGGGCCTACTTCTCCTTTGTGGTACCTGCTTTAAAATGATACGCCACTTGGTTCTATCAAACCGCTCTCTAGATTCGAGGACATGCTTTCTATGAGGGAATGAAGGAATTCTGATCTTATTTCATAACTGTACTCAGACTCACGGCATGTATATTGCATTCTGAATATGGTGTAGAAAGATACTTAAAACGCAGCCTTCTATGAAGAGAGGGACGTGGCCTGCCTTATCTGCAAGTCTCCTGAGCACTAGAATGATGTGAAGAGAGCCAACCTGTGCTTTTGGGCTTGCATATTTTAGATTCTATGTCTCGACATAAATTTATGATGAGCATCAAGTGAGCAACTTTACAAATTACAAACATTTTAAAGACAAATATTAACCACGTATTGTGTTAGTCACTCAGTCGTGTCCGAATCTTGTGATCCCGTGGACTGTAGCCCACCAGGCTCTGTCCTTGGGATTCTCCAGGCAAGAATACTGGAGAAGGGTCCCATACCCTTCTCCAGGGGAATTTTCCCGACCCAGGGATTGAACTTGAGTCTCCCACGTTGCAGGCAGTTTCTTCACCAGCTGAGCCACCAGGGAAGGTCAGCTATGTTTTAGGTTGATACCAAATTCAAGGAAACAAAAGAAAACAGATTTCCACTCCACGTTTGTTCTCAGAAGTAGATGCTTTTGAATTCCTCTTCAGTCACTGTGATGTGGAAAAAAAATAATCAGATTGAATTTTGATTTCTCTTACTTGGCTAAAATTTCCTCATTTTAATGTCAGTTTTTTTTCCTTCAGATAATTTTACATTTTTTCCCTTATTTTAGAGGTAATCGACTTGAATCTTTCATGTTTCACTTACATAAAAGAGTTTTAAAATTACCACTAAAAGGACTAAAATCTTTCCTTTTGCCACGTTGACTGCCATGAAAGAGCTTGCTTGCCTTTTGTGAACTGACTTTTTAAAACTATGAGAGCTCTGAATAAAAAAAAAAAGTCACATGTATCATTCATACATGATATACTTTGTTTTACTGCCAAATACTGATAACCATTTCAAGAGGGCAAATTCCAAGTTTGAAAAGCTCCTTTAGTAACTATTTATAGTACTCTAATAAGTGCTGGGACAATCCCTCGCTTTTGAAATTTCCCACTTATTATAATCGTCTGGCTGCAGATGGTATTCGAGGGCAGTATTTTTATCAGTTGAAATAGTATCACATGGAATAGCTTGTAGACTGAACTGGATGGTTAGCTGCGTGACTCTAAGGCTTTTTTATGAGTGCTAGAAACACATTTCCTTTCACGACAAGTGCGTAATCCAAGTCGTTGTTGGATGACGTTCTCAGAATTTAATCTGCTTGCTACCTAAGTATATGTACTCATCATTAACTTTATCAGCTATGGGGGTTCCCAGGAGGCTCAGTGGTAAAGAACCTGCCTGACAATGCAGGAGACTTCGGTTTGACCGCTGGGTCAAGAGAATCCCCTGGAGAAGGAAATGGCAACCCCCTCCAGTATTCTTGCCTGGGAAATCCCAAGGACAGGGGAGCCTGGTAGGGTACAGTCCATGGGGTCACAAAAGTGTTGGACGTAACTTCATGACTAAACAACATTCTCAGATGTTATCTACTTTCAACAGTTGCGTAGCTAGATCTTAATATTTTTAAAAAAGATAAAAATAAAATCTACTGAAAGCATGTGAAAGCAAGTTTTCATCATAAACTTCAGTACAATCTGAAGTTTTTTTTTTTTTTTTTTTTAGGCACAAAAGAAGGAAGTTTAGGCTGTCTACTTGAAGCCTGATATTTTTCCTAGAGATTACTTGTGAAAAACATCTTGTGAATATTTGCCAGCTCTCAGTTTGTTAGAAATCTAGCTAAACAGACAAAAACAACAATAAAAACAAGTTGCTATCTTAATAGCACGGGGGATGATACTAGTATTTTGTGATAACCTAGATGGGAAAAGAATATATATATGTGTAAGTGAGTTGGTGTAATGACACTGGAAACTAACATGACATGGTAAATCAACTCTGTGTGTGTGTGTGTGTGTGTGTGTGTGTGTGTGTGTGTTAGACGCTCAATCGTGTCTCTTTGTGACCCCATGGACTGTAGCCCACCAGGCTCTTCCGTCCATCAAATATACTTCAATAAAATAAAAAATTGAAAAAACCCAAACACCAAATCAAATGCTATTGACTATAAACTGAGATTTGCGGGGACCATTAAGAAGCATCGTAGCTCTACGTTTCCAACCCCAAATTGCTTAATATGTCTTAAGATGTGGCCAATCTATTCTAGTTTTCAAATACTGCTTTTCTTTTTCAGAGGAACTTGATTTAAATCTGCGCATTGCCAAGGGCAAGGAGCAGAGAACATGGATCGAGAGGTAAGATTGATGTAACAGGAGCCTCTTTTTGATTTTTATTTTTCCTTTAAAAGCAGCCTTTTAAGCTTTATTTTTCATAATATTATCCATGGAGAGAAAGTATAGAAGCGAATGGGAATGCGGTCTCCATTGCAGCACTCACGAGTAAAGAGGATGATTCACAAGTGGGGCAGACAATGTAACCGCAAAAGAGAGTCTCAAGAAGCGAAACAAAAGTGCCTTCAGAATTTGCAAGGCTTCCCACCATCCATAGTAGGGCTTCACTCTGCCTGTCCACTGTTGCTATTTTTGATGAGATTTATAAACACAGCATCACATATTTTCATGTGGCTTATCGCCCAGGGGCAGAATTAGATTGACTGCACTGAAGCTATGAGGCTTGTGAGTTTTGGGCAAGGGCTGGAGTGAAATAAGTAGTGTAATTGTTTTTGTGGAGTGACCGTGGGACCCCCTCTGTTCTGAATTACACATGGCTCAACCCTTTGACCTAACCAGACTCGGCAGTGGCTGGCGGGGCTCCTGAAGCTGTGTGGAAAGGGCCCATCACTGACAAGCTCGGGAAGGTTCTCTGTCCGGGAGATGCAGGCCAACGATCGTGTTAAACTAGAGTAATTACCAGCGAGACCACATTTGCGACCACCTGAGCTTCACTGAACCCACCACGATTATTTCAACAGAACTGCCAATGCAAGAAATTTGTGGAATCCACTTGAAGCATGGGCCCTTTGATTAACAGAAGACGCATAAATATATAAGTGTAATTTACTAAAGTTTGGATCATCTTCAAGGAGATTTTCCAAATTATTAAAAAATCATTATAATGATCTAAAAAAATACATAAGGTTTGGGAAAGTGCTATAAGCCATAATAAAAAGCTCTTTCATTTCAATGAGTTTAATTTAAATTCTTCACAAAATAGATGCCCGTCCCCTGATATAATTTCTCAAAGGAAAGCCAAGCAGGATGAAGGGAGCTTCTGGGAAAAGCTGGAAAGAATGATATGGGCTGATATTTTTGCATTTGCTGAAAATTGAGTCTGTGATTCACATGATAATGAGTCAGGTCAATGTCTCTGTGTAAGATTTGGAAGTCAGTCACTCGAGGTGTTATTTTCGATTCAGTTCTTAAATTTCAAAAGGTAACAGAAGCAGAGAACTTTGGTCTACTTTCAAGCACTTGACAGTTTTTCCAGAACTAGTCCCATTTCTGCAATTTACCTAAAATGCTTTTATCTACTTTTATTTTTTTCATGGCCAGTTTTACAAAGTAAAGGTCTCTATAGGTGTTTTGGGGCTTCCCTAGTGGTTCAAATGGTAAAGAATATGCCCACAATGCAAGAGACTCAGGTTCAGTCCCTGAGTTGGGAAGGTCCCCTGGAGAAGGGAATGGCTTCCACTCTAGCATTCTTGCCTGGAAAGTCCTATGGACAGAGAGCCTGGTGGACTATAGTCTGTGGGGTTGCAAAGAGTTGGACAGGACTGAGCAACTAACATTTTCACTTTTTGTAGATGTTTTGTGCTTGCAACAACTCAGAAATCATTTAGCATTTAAATTTTTTCTTTTTTATCAGAGGCAACTCAGGCCGAATATTAATTCAATTCTTAGTTACCTGACATTTAATTTTTAAAAAAGAATATGCAACTTTACATTTTTGGAATGTTGTTCATCTACTCTGGGAACCCTAAAAGATCAGAATAGGGAAGTCATTATCAGATCATTTACAGAAGGAAAAAAACACTATCATATCCTATAAGACCCCCAACAAAATTGTACTCAGCCCTACACAGTTTTATTCTCATTAGCAGTGAAGGGTGTGCTCACCAGGCAATCTAACATGGAGTGCTTAGAGCAGACAGGTGCAAATTGCAAGCTGTTTCACTTTGGCTGTTATCCCTTAAATAGACAAAGTAATAGACTGGGAGAACAAAAAGAGTTCCTTCTCAAGCTGAATAAATGAAAGCCTTAACAGGGACACACCAGCTGTCTAGGAGAATTCAATGTCGCGAATACTAAATATCAGCTTTATGCCACTTGCCAAGGAAGAGGGCTCCAGTCACACCCCTGCCTTTTATTACCGAGGAAGTGGCTTCCAAACCGAACTTTGCTTTAGTGTAAAGGCAACAGGGTGGCCGAAGTGGGTGAAAACAGAAGCCAAAAGACCGGCTCCTGTTTACCATCACTGCACTCCACCCAGCAATCCAGGCATGAGTGGGTTCCTATAAGGTGGGCCAGACAGAATTTCT
>SJYA01002940.1:696679-724179 GCA_006410615.1 Neotragus moschatus | reverse complement strand
ACTCCAGTACTCTTGCCTGGAAAATCCCATGGACGGAGGAGCCTGGTGGGCTGCAGTCCATGGGGTCACNATTTACATAATACTTTTCCTGCACGTGTGTATGTGTGTGTGTATATACATATATATATGTATATGTGTCTGTATATACATATATGGAGAAGGCAATGGCACCCCACTCCAGTACTCTTGCCTGGAAAATCCCATGGACGGAGGAGCCTGGTGGGCTGCAGTCCATGGGGTCACTGAGGGTCGGACATGACTGAGCGACTTCACTTTGACTTTTCACTTTCATGCATTGGAGAAGGAAATGGCACCCCACTCCAGTGTTCTTGCCTGGAGAATCCCAGGGATGGTGGAGCCCGGTGGGCTGCTGTCTATGGGGTCGCACAGAGTCAGACACGACTGAAGCAACTTAGCAGCAGCGTATACATATGTGTGTGTGTGTGTGTGTGTGTGTGTGTGTATTGCTTCACTTGGGTACAACTCTTTGCAGCGCTATGGACTATAGCCTGCCAGGCTCCTCTGTTCATGGGATTCTCCAGGCAAGAATACTAGAGTGGGTTGTCATGCCCTCCTTCAGGGTATCTTCCCCACCCAGTGATTGAACCCATGTCTCTCACACTGGCAGGCAGGTTCTTTACCACTGAGCCATGAGAGGAGCCATATATATGTACATATATATACCCAAACACTTTACATATTTTTCCATTTCCTCTTCCTCACTTACTGAAAAGCATATTGATCAAGTATCTATTTGCCAAGTGCTAAGCTAAATAACAGAGATGCAAAGGTGAACTCAGCAGACACGAACGTTCTCTGTGTCATGAAACGTGTTGCATAAGCAAAGTCACGCTGAGGGCAACTCTTGAGATTTTAGTTGAGTCATCTGGATTAACCTGGCACTCTCAAACAAGCAGTAGTTTCTCATACAAGATTTTTGCATTGATTTCAAGATGGTTTAAATCTAATAATCCATTACATTGATTGCTTTCATATTGAGGTATACCACAGTGAGATGAAAAATATTACTACTGAATGAACCCTTCAGTACAGTATATGAGTCATCATAGATGCAGGAGAAGAGATAATTATTAAATAAATGAAGGCATAATCAGAAATACTCAGTTCAGGTCAGTCGCTCAGTCGTGTCCAACTCTTTGCAACCCTGTGGACCGCAGCACACCAGGCTTCCCTGTCCATCACCAACTTCTGCAGCTTGTTCAAATCATGTCCATCGAGTTGGTGATGCCATCCAACCATCTCATCCTCTGTTGAGCTCTTCTCCTCCTATCTTCAATCTTTCCCAACAGAAACATTAGGGGGCGATTAACGTCTAATATCAGGTCTTTCCTCATTTGAAAGGTAATATTCTAAACTGTGTACATTAATTTATGGACATGTAGGATAAGGGCTTCTTTCGTGGCTCAATGGTAAAGAATCTGCCACCAAGTAGGAGACATGGGTTCGATCCCTGGGTTGGGAAGATCCCTTGGAGAAGGAAACGGCACCCCACTCCAGTATTCTTGCCTGGAAAATTCCATGGACAGAGAAGCCTGGTGGGCTGCAGTCCCTGGGGTTGCAAGAGTTGGACACAACTTACTGACTAAGCAACAGCAACAAGTTAATGTTGCCAGGCTTGAACTAGAAAAAAAAAAATTAGTTACTTTGATATTAGTTTTGTAGGAGTTTTAAATATGACTAAGAAACAATATATTTATACTTAACCTTGGAATTGTCATTATTAAGTAATGGAAAGATCTTCCTGTTTAGAAGTGAGGTGCCTGGGGACCCGCTTTAGCTCTGAGTATTCGAGGTCCGGAGGAGCACAAGGTGTATGAATGCCTTGGGGTCCCGTCGGTTGAGCCCTGCAGCAATTACGCACACTGCAGCACTCCAGTGGTTTGAGAGTGAAAATGCCTGGCAATCTACCACGAGGGAGGGCCTTAGGGGAAGAAGAATATGGCTCAATTAATTAGCACTTGTTAGCAAACTTCAACTATTGCCCTATTTAGATTTTCAAATCACTGATATCGCAAATACCCACAAGATTTGGAAAGGAAGTAAGAATCAGCAGTAGAAAAAAGATAATTTGTCCAACGGGGCAGCGGCCTTTGAAAACCACGTGAGCAGCAGACCCACCTTCTCAGGTCAGCCTTTCTATAAAGGAGAAGAAGGAAATGGTATCAATTTGCCGTTTTTCACTGTTAAAAACTCACGCCTTTCAGGTTGAGTTTCTGGTTAAGATGAATACTCGTGATGACCGCCTAGGGATTTCTATGGAAATCTAAGAAAAACTAATTTTGAGAGTTATTTGGAGCTTTATTATAAGTGTCGGTTTCCTACTTACTCATTATATCTCCTAAGTGTCTATTGTTGGCATTTTGAAACATTAATGACTTGTAGTGTTTTTTCAAGGTATTGTTCAAATACTTTGAAAATTATTGTCTTTGTTGTGAAAGCTTTTCAGTCAAATCTCTCATGCGTTCATGGTATGGAAACATTGGCTTCAAACACTATTTACACAAAATATATTAATAATTATTTTTAATAATTTTAACTCACCTCCCCCCTTATTTTTGTTCTAATTAATTTGACTAAGGTTTCTAAGAGACTATTAAATAGTAATGTGGGAAACCTGGGTTATATTCCTGGGTTGGGAAGATCCCCTGGAGGAGGACATGGCAACCCACTCCAGTATTCTTCTCTGGAGAATCCCCATGGACTGAGGAGCCTGGCGGGCTACAGTCCATGGGGTCACAAAAAGTCAGACACAATTGAGCAACTAAGCACAAATATTGATACTGGACATTCAAGTCATAGTTTGAGTTTCCTTCATTAGTTACTTTTTGGTTTGGTTTTGTTGTAGTTTTGTTTTGATACTTAGTATAATGAAGACTGATTTAAGATAACAATTTTTATCCTCTCTCTGGTGGCTCAGAGGGTAGAGTCTGCCTGCAATTCAGGATACACAAAAGACACAGTTTTGATCCCTAGGTCAGGAAGACACCCTGGAGAAGGGAATGGCAACCACTCCAGTATTGTTGCCTGGAGAATCCCATGGACAGAGGAGCCTGGAGGGATACGGTCCATAAGGTCACATAGAGTCAGACAGGACTGAGTGACGAACACTTTCACTTTTTTCATAATGAAGACTTTAAGATAATTTTTATAACCTTAAAAAGTAGCTTTGTATCTTTAGTTGCCATTAATTTAAAAAATGTTTGTAAATCAATCTTACAAAAATAGTATTTGAGTGAATTTAGTAAAGTAGGTGGTAAAGAATCCGCCTAGATTGCAGGAGACTCCAGTTCAATTCCTGGGTGGGGAATATCCACTGGAAAAGGGATAGGCTACCCACTCCAGTATTCTTGAGCTTCCCTGGTGGCTCAGATGGTAAAGAATCAGCCTACAATGTGGGAAATCTGGGTTCGATCCCTAGGTTGGGAAGATCCCCTGGAGAAGGGAACAGCTACCCACTCTAGTGTTCTGGTCTGGAGAATTCCATGGACAGAGGAGCTTGGCAGGCCACACAGTCCATCCGGTTGCAAAGAGTTGGACGTGACTGAGAGACTTTCACTTTCAGTTGGAGAAGGAAATGGCAACCCACTCCAGTGTTCTTGCCTGGAGAGTCCCAGGGATGGGAGAGCCTGGTGGGCTGCTGTCTATGGGGTCGCACAGAGTCAGACACGACTGTAGCAACTTAGCAGGATAGGGTATGTTTGAGTTTGATATAGTTCCCACTAATCTGCCTTACAACCTCCTGACTTCTATATTTCTGTTTCATGCATATATATAAACTCCTTGATCATTTAAATCTGAAGACTTGATTTAGATTTTCAAAGTGGGGAAAACATAAAGTTTCCTCAAATTTATTTATAAAATTCAGGGGAATCAAATTTAATTATAAAGCTCTAGGCTTCATGCTTTTGAAAGGCATAATGTTGAAGGGACTATTCTAGTTTGGAAATTTTTGGTGCACAGCTGTAATCACAGAGTGTAATGTGTTTAGTTATTTAGTTTGCGTGCAGGCCTTGTGTTTATTTAACTTACAGTATATTGTAGAAAGCATCAAGATTGGTGATAAAAAGCTGAGCTGAAGCAGGTGGATTCACAGGAAAAGGACAAGCACGGAATCAATAAACTTCTCGAGAAATGGATAGATGCAGTCACATCTTCTCCCCCTGGAGGTAATGGGGCCGATTCGAAAGGAAGTGGTTGCCTCGTTGAGTCAAGGCGCTTCCTTGATTCACAGAAATCTCCCTCTGGTGGGCAATTCCATTTTCGCTCTTATGAGCCCCCAAGGAGCCGCAGGGGAGCACGCTGGAGAATTCCCAGACCAAAGTGCACACTGGGTGTAATTGAAGTGAAAGCCCTGATTACATTCTGTGCGGCTCTGAGTTAAAGGATAGCAGAACTTGCCGTGTGTGGAAGGGCAAGGCATGCGCGTGCGTCCCCCTCCCTCAATTTAGCAAACAGAGCCCTAACTGAGGCTGATTAGAAACATCCAACAGCTAATTTAGGAAGTGGGAGATAAAGAAATAGTATTGAGAGTGTAAACAAAGCTAGTTTACTAACTTACGAGTTTCATGTATCACACCCGATTGCTTCAGTGTAGAACCATAGATACGTGTATTTATGCAACTGTAGGTTATTCACGTGAATCTCACAAACAGTTAAATATCAGCCATGTTACAGCCTATTGTTATATGTATGTTGCTAAATGCCCTACTTTGAATTTCTCAGTGGGTCTGTTAATTTTCCTGTGAGATGATTTTAGACATATGCAAAAGCGTATTCTGAATGATTAGGGCACTTTTAGGAATTTATCCTATTTAGCAACCTACCTTCTGATAATGTCTGAAACCGTCTCACTTTATAAAGTCTTGACAGTATCCAGTGGAGCACAAGCAGAGGAACTAGTGGTAAGCCTGTCGTTTCCAGATTTCCAGTAGGTTCCATGTGCTGTACCATCTTAAACTGCCTACTCCATTTCAGTTATTGGCTTCTAGAGGCAAGATAAAACAACATAAAGGAAGAATTATTTTAATATTTAATAATTGCTGTTGCTTAGTCTCTAAGTTGTGTCTGACTCTTTGTGACCCCATGGAGTATAGCCTTTCAGGCTCCTCTGTGCCAGGCAAGAATACTGGAGTGGGTTGCCATTTCCTTCTCCAGGGGATCTTCCTGATCCAGGGATAAAAGCTGCTTCTCCCACATCTCTTGTATTGGCAGACACATTCTTTACTGCTGAGCTATGAGGGTAGCCACTAATATTTAATAATAGTAGGTTCTTATTTGACTCAAAAAAAATGGCCAAATAGTATTAAACTGTACATAATAAATTATAAATATTACATTATCACTTCACTATCTCGTACTTGAGAACATACTGATTTAATCCTGGATATCTGTCTTCATTTGAAGCAAAGATATATGCAAGAGAGGCAGCCTCCAACACTTCTTGGGGTACCAAATCATCGCAATCTGGTTCTGTTTTCCCTCCATGTATTATCACCTAATACACTGTAAAATATACATATCCATTTGCTTTTATTCTTCCACGCACAGACTGTAAACTCTGTGAAGGGAGAGGATTTTGAATGTTTGTTTTACTGATATAGTCACATAATAAGCACACAGTAACCCCCTCCAGTATTCTTGCCTGGAGAAGCCCCATGGACAGAAGAGCCTGGGGGGCTACAGTCCATGGGGTCACAAAGAGTCGGACATGACTGAGCGACTAAGCACGCACGTGCACACACACACACACACACACACACACACAAATGTACTTTGAATAACTGAATGGATATGAAACATTCTATCAGCATGAAGTGACACTGTAGAACTTAATAATAATCTGAACAAAACCATCAGTTAAGAACCCAGTTCTGGGACGACTGAGCAAGTTTGGATTCCATTACCTACTTTTCTGTATCGGAACTTTGGGAGGCAGAGAATAACCAGGGAGCATCCGCTAACCAACATGCTTCCCATGTCTTCCTGCTTTTGTGTCTTTTTTTCCTCTGTTATGCTTCTCCTTCCAGAACAAATTCCTTTCCCTTGTGTTTCTGATATGGCTCATTCCTAATCACAACTTTCTTTTAAACAGACGATGTTTTTATTTAGACTGAGATACTGAAAAGAGGTGGGCAGTCATCCTTTGCCTGGGTGGTGGTGGAGATGATGACATATTTTTTGTTTTGTAATAATTTTTTGTTTACTTTTCATTTCGTATTGGGGTACAGCCAGTGAACAACGGTTTGCTAGTTTCAGATGGATGGCAAAGCGACTCAACCATACATATATACGTGTCCATTCTCCCTTACACTCCCCTTCCATACAAGCTAAGCAGAGTTCCAGGTGCTATACAGTATGTCCCTGTTGGTTATCCATTACTTCAAGAAGTAATTTCTCTAGGAAATCTTTGAACTCTCCAGTATGGGTTGGATGCTCCTGCCATACACTCCGACAGAACCCTGTCCTTTACACACTATTAAACCACATTGGATTGAATGCAGACTTCCTTCATACTCAGCTGGGCAAGATCCTTATTTCTCAACCGACAACAGGGCTGTAGATGGTTTGAGAACCTGTGTGTATGTGTGCCTGGTCACTTTAGTGGTGTCTGACCCTATGGACCGTGGCTTGCCAGGCTCCTCTGGCTTGGGATTCTCCAGGCAAGAATACTGGAGTGGGTTGCCGTGCCCTCCTCTAGCGGACCTTCCCAATGCAGGGATCGAACCAGCATCTCTTACGTCTCCTGCGTTGGCAGCTGGGTTCTTTACCACTGGGGCCACCTGGGAAGCCCATTTGAGGACCTAGAGACTCAGTTTCTCCAAATTTTTGAGTTAAGAATGATTTAGGTTTGTTTATTCTCCAGGGACTTGATCCACTTACCACTAGTTATTAATAAATCGTTTCAGTGGACAGAGAATTGGAGTTTTATATTGAACTGGGGGTGGGAGGGTTTCCAGAGTGTGTGTGCCCACAGTTGCCTGTTGCTGCCATGGCAAATATCATAAGGAATACAGAACCATTTCCACTATAACAGAGGTGAATTATTTTGCCAGTATATGAAAGAGTATGCTTAGAGTATCACAGTGCTTTGTGTAAAGGGGGAAAATACAACAATTACGGTGAATTGGGTGGAATAGCTGTGTTATTGCAGAACATAAGACTTTGATTACACACTGCCAAGGTTCATATCAGCCTAGTAGTTGTTGACAGATAGAGTAACAAAAATGAAACCCATTTATTATTTTTTTTCTTTATTGAGACCTCAAGGTAAAGCAGATTTTCAGTTCTTGTAGTTACTACGCTGAAAGAACAGAGACTGACAGCAAAAATGTGCCAGTCCAGAAATATAAATTAAGCTTAGGTTCATATCAAAATTCCATTTAGTCTTGGAAAAGGACCTGCTGTTGGGATTATTTTTGATTTTAAAATAAATATATTGTGCAGTTCCATCGTATACTTGGTCTGTATTAACCCTTTCTGTGAGCAATACTTTTAATTTTTTTTTTTTTTTTTTTGCTTTCAGTTGACAAAGCTTTATTTTGCAGTGTTTGAGGCAAGTTGTCATCAGAGTAGGTTACCTTTTGGTGAGTGTAACTTACTAGCAACAGGATGGGACACATTTCAGTCTGCAGAAGGTGTGAAAGTGGATTTGGAAAATTGACAGCAGACCTTTTACTGCATTACACATTCGTGTTTCTGGCTGCAGTTTCGTTATCTACCTAAGGCCAGAAGTGAAGTGGGGAACGTGAAGTGAGAATTGTTGGTGTGTGCTCTTAAGATCGGGGATGTGTCTTGAGGACAATTTCCGGCTGCAGCACCTTCCTTCCTGTTACTCAGGCCCTCCTGTTGCTTCTTCGCGTTGGCCCCTGCTCTCTCCCTCTTTTACTTCCTCCCTCCCCTCACCCCTGCATTCTTCCTCTCTCTTTCTCCTTTCTTTTCACGCAACTAGCGAAAATTTTGCTATAGTTTCTCTCAATTAAGACAATACTAAGTTGCCTGTGAAATTCCAGACCCAATGACATGATGTACGTTGTGAACTATATATAAAAGTGGGTAAACAGAGGCATCGGCGAACTCTAAACACCATGATAATCCAGTGGTTTCATTTCTTGAGTATGTCCTAAAAATAATTTTGATTACGTTTTCAAATTATTCTTCTAAAGTCTACATTTGAAAATTCGCTCATTAACTTTTTAGCAACAGACAGATAGGATGAACTTGTTTCTTGAATTACCTTTTCTGACCTTTTGCCAGATGATGATTACAAAAAAAGGAAAGCCTGGAAGACTTGTAAAAAAAATTAAGCTTATCAAGTAGCTAAAATGGCCCTCTGTACTGGTGTCGATTTCAAAATTAACATTTTGGTTCATGTGCTTCTAATAATCACTGACCCTTACTTGATGTACTTTCCACAGGAAATGAATACAGCAGAAATTACTTTGACCCACTGATGGATGAGGAAATAAACCCAAGGCAGTGTGGGATGGAGGTCAGCCAAGAGGGTGAGCTAGAATTAAGTATGTAATTTTTGTGTCAGAATACTCTTCCCCATTCATGAAAATGAGGTGACAAAGATCACACATGCAGTTCCATTTAGGTTTTTGCAGCTTACAATTTAAATGGGAAGTTTTAACTGCTAGCAACGTGATGGGCAGTGAAGGTAATTTCTGATCAAGGACAGCAAGCTGGTAACCTAGAGGAAGTGGGAACTGGCTTTCCTGTGAGGCGGCTGCACGCAGTTCGCTGCCTTTCCAGGGCTGTGTCACGTATATGAGGAGCGTTATCACTTTACAAATGCCGGCTCGGCCCTTCAGGTTTAAAAGGAGCATTCCTCAATAAACTTCATCTAGCATGTGAGATGTCCATACCCAGGGACTAGTGGATCTCTTTCACTGAAGCCATGGGGCCACCATTTAAGTTTTGAACTACAAAGATGTAGGGTAAGATGCTTTCTTCTTCTCGCAACTTGATTCTAGCTGTGCTTGTAAAATAACAGTTTAGAGTTGCTCGTTATGTGCCCACCGCCCTTGTTTCAGCCATGACGAGTAGTAATTCCTTTGTAATTACATTCACGTATCTATGAATTAGCTGAAGAGAAATTCATCTTAAATATGTTCTTTTAGCATCCATACAAGTTGATAAGAGTCTTCTCAGGCGGCACAGTGATAAAGAATCTGTCTGCCAATGCAGGAGATACAGGAGAAGCAAGCTCGATCCCTGGGTCTGGAAGATTCCAGGAGGAGGAAAATGGCAACCCACTCCAGTATTCTTGCCTGGAAAATCCTGTAGACAGAGGAGCCTGGTGGGCTACAGTCCATGGGGTCTCAAAGGGCTGGACATGACTGGGCACACACAACGATGCCACAAGTTGATAATAGAATTCTCTATGATCAATTAGTGAAGTTGTTTCATGAAGTTATTGAGCTCACGACAGTGACAAATATTACTCAGAGTCATTTGCAACCCCAGAGATCATATTTCACCATGGGGCTCCAGACATTGTATCTGCCTTCTAGGGGAAGGGGGACATGTTTGAGGTATGTTCTAATTCAGTGACTAAGGTGGTCATCCAACTTGGCATAATGTTTATGTTCAGTTCTATCCAGTGGTAGGACATCCACATAATGACCCTTTAATCCTCTTCTAAGAACCATGTATTCATACTATTATTATTTTTAGTAATGACATGACCTTGTTGCTTTATACTTGTAAAAGAATAAAATAGTTCTTGAACTCGCTATTATGCCACAAGATCATATATAGAAGAATCTAAGACCACCTAAGTTTACTGTTCCTTATATGCATGTAGTACAAAAATATATCTTGGGAGTAGCTAATGTAAAACAGTTGCTCACTTTGATTTAATGCTTATAAATTCTACTACCTGATTTGACAAACCATAATGGCCTATTCTGATTCTTGCATAATAGATGTCATAATCGATTGAATATGAGATCCCTTTTATTGCAGAAGTTATACTATAAATGCCCTGCAAAGTGTATTTTAAAATCATTGTTCCAATTATCATTGATTTGCAAGGTTTTTTTTTTTTTAGACAAAGGCAGCATATTCAATAGAATTCTGGGTCTATGACCTATAAAATAACTAAATGCTGCTGCTGCTAAGTCACTTCAGTTGTGTCCGACTCTGTGTGACCGCATAAACAGCAGCCCACCAGGCTCCCCCGTCCCTAGGATTCTCCAGGCAAGAACACTGGAGTGGGTTGCCATTTCCTTCTCCAATGGGTAAAAGTGAAGTCGCTCAGTCGTGTCCGACTGTTTGTGACCCCATGGACTGCAGCCTACCAGGCTCCCCCATCCATGGGATTTTCCAGGCAAGAGTACTGGAGTGGGGTGCCATTGCCTTCTCTGACAAAATAGCTAAATAGTCATGTGATTAATAATTTTTTGTAATTACACTTACATATCTATAAATTAGCTGATCTGAAAGTTATCATAAATATGCTCTTTTAGCACCCGTGTGTGTTAGTCACCTAGTCCGACTCTTTGCAATCCCGTGNTTTTTTTTTTTTTTTTTTGCTTTCAGTTGACAAAGCTTTATTTTGCAGTGTTTGAGGCAAGTTGTCATCAGAGTAGGTTACCTTTTGGTGAGTGTAACTTACTAGCAACAGGATGGGACACATTTCAGTCTGCAGAAGGTGTGAAAGTGGATTTGGAAAATTGACAGCAGACCTTTTACTGCATTACACATTCGTGTTTCTGGCTGCAGTTTCGTTATCTACCTAAGGCCAGAAGTGAAGTGGGGAACGTGAAGTGAGAATTGTTGGTGTGTGCTCTTAAGATCGGGGATGTGTCTTGAGGACAATTTCCGGCTGCAGCACCTTCCTTCCTGTTACTCAGGCCCTCCTGTTGCTTCTTCGCGTTGGCCCCTGCTCTCTCCCTCTTTTACTTCCTCCCTCCCCTCACCCCTGCATTCTTCCTCTCTCTTTCTCCTTTCTTTTCACGCAACTAGCGAAAATTTTGCTATAGTTTCTCTCAATTAAGACAATACTAAGTTGCCTGTGAAATTCCAGACCCAATGACATGATGTACGTTGTGAACTATATATAAAAGTGGGTAAACAGAGGCATCGGCGAACTCTAAACACCATGATAATCCAGTGGTTTCATTTCTTGAGTATGTCCTAAAAATAATTTTGATTACGTTTTCAAATTATTCTTCTAAAGTCTACATTTGAAAATTCGCT
Source organism: Neotragus moschatus (assembly GCA_006410615.1). Lineage (NCBI taxonomy): Eukaryota > Metazoa > Chordata > Mammalia > Artiodactyla > Bovidae > Neotragus > Neotragus moschatus. The sequence continues at coordinate 712,953 of SJYA01002940.1, read as the reverse complement.
CATTAACTTTTTAGCAACAGACAGATAGGATGAACTTGTTTCTTGAATTACCTTTTCTGACCTTTTGCCAGATGATGATTACAAAAAAAGGAAAGCCTGGAAGACTTGTAAAAAAAATTAAGCTTATCAAGTAGCTAAAATGGCCCTCTGTACTGGTGTCGATTTCAAAATTAACATTTTGGTTCATGTGCTTCTAATAATCACTGACCCTTACTTGATGTACTTTCCACAGGAAATGAATACAGCAGAAATTACTTTGACCCACTGATGGATGAGGAAATAAACCCAAGGCAGTGTGGGATGGAGGTCAGCCAAGAGGGTGAGCTAGAATTAAGTATGTAATTTTTGTGTCAGAATACTCTTCCCCATTCATGAAAATGAGGTGACAAAGATCACACATGCAGTTCCATTTAGGTTTTTGCAGCTTACAATTTAAATGGGAAGTTTTAACTGCTAGCAACGTGATGGGCAGTGAAGGTAATTTCTGATCAAGGACAGCAAGCTGGTAACCTAGAGGAAGTGGGAACTGGCTTTCCTGTGAGGCGGCTGCACGCAGTTCGCTGCCTTTCCAGGGCTGTGTCACGTATATGAGGAGCGTTATCACTTTACAAATGCCGGCTCGGCCCTTCAGGTTTAAAAGGAGCATTCCTCAATAAACTTCATCTAGCATGTGAGATGTCCATACCCAGGGACTAGTGGATCTCTTTCACTGAAGCCATGGGGCCACCATTTAAGTTTTGAACTACAAAGATGTAGGGTAAGATGCTTTCTTCTTCTCGCAACTTGATTCTAGCTGTGCTTGTAAAATAACAGTTTAGAGTTGCTCGTTATGTGCCCACCGCCCTTGTTTCAGCCATGACGAGTAGTAATTCCTTTGTAATTACATTCACGTATCTATGAATTAGCTGAAGAGAAATTCATCTTAAATATGTTCTTTTAGCATCCATACAAGTTGATAAGAGTCTTCTCAGGCGGCACAGTGATAAAGAATCTGTCTGCCAATGCAGGAGATACAGGAGAAGCAAGCTCGATCCCTGGGTCTGGAAGATTCCAGGAGGAGGAAAATGGCAACCCACTCCAGTATTCTTGCCTGGAAAATCCTGTAGACAGAGGAGCCTGGTGGGCTACAGTCCATGGGGTCTCAAAGGGCTGGACATGACTGGGCACACACAACGATGCCACAAGTTGATAATAGAATTCTCTATGATCAATTAGTGAAGTTGTTTCATGAAGTTATTGAGCTCACGACAGTGACAAATATTACTCAGAGTCATTTGCAACCCCAGAGATCATATTTCACCATGGGGCTCCAGACATTGTATCTGCCTTCTAGGGGAAGGGGGACATGTTTGAGGTATGTTCTAATTCAGTGACTAAGGTGGTCATCCAACTTGGCATAATGTTTATGTTCAGTCTTATCCAGTGGTAGGACATCCACATAATGACCCTTTAATCCTCTTCTAAGAACCATGTATTCATACTATTATTATTTTTAGTAATGACATGACCTTGTTGCTTTATACTTGTAAAAGAATAAAATAGTTCTTGAACTCGCTATTATGCCACAAGATCATATATAGAAGAATCTAAGACCACCTAAGTTTACTGTTCCTTATATGCATGTAGTACAAAAATATATCTTGGGAGTAGCTAATGTAAAACAGTTGCTCACTTTGATTTAATGCTTATAAATTCTACTACCTGATTTGACAAACCATAATGGCCTATTCTGATTCTTGCATAATAGATGTCATAATCGATTGAATATGAGATCCCTTTTATTGCAGAAGTTATACTATAAATGCCCTGCAAAGTGTATTTTAAAATCATTGTTCCAATTATCATTGATTTGCAAGGTTTTTTTTTTTTTAGACAAAGGCAGCATATTCAATAGAATTCTGGGTCTATGACCTATAAAATAACTAAATGCTGCTGCTGCTAAGTCACTTCAGTTGTGTCCGACTCTGTGTGACCGCATAAACAGCAGCCCACCAGGCTCCCCCGTCCCTAGGATTCTCCAGGCAAGAACACTGGAGTGGGTTGCCATTTCCTTCTCCAATGGGTAAAAGTGAAGTCGCTCAGTCGTGTCCGACTGTTTGTGACCCCATGGACTGCAGCCTACCAGGCTCCCCCATCCATGGGATTTTCCAGGCAAGAGTACTGGAGTGGGGTGCCATTGCCTTCTCTGACAAAATAGCTAAATAGTCATGTGATTAATAATTTTTTGTAATTACACTTACATATCTATAAATTAGCTGATCTGAAAGTTATCATAAATATGCTCTTTTAGCACCCGTGTGTGTTAGTCACCTAGTCCGACTCTTTGCAATCCCGTGGACTGCAGCCTGCCAGGCTCCTCTGCCCATGGGGATTCTCCAGGCAAGAATCCTGGAGTCGGTTGCCATGCTCTCCTCCAAGGAATCTTCCCGACCCAGGGGTCAAACCCATGTCTCTTGCATCTCCTGCACCGCAGGTGGATTATCTTACTGCTGAGCCACTCGGGAAGCCATTATAGTAACACTTGTTAAGATACAGCCACAAAGAGCAAGTGGAGCTCATGTGATCTTCTTGTGGTAAACAGATGAGAGCACCGTGGAGGGGACTTTGAGTTCTGAAGACCCGGCGAGTTCCAGAAAGAATCTTGAACACTACAAAAAGGATAGTGAAGCCATCTCTGTCGACAGTGAGGAGATTGAAAGAAACACTCAGGAAAACGTAATTCTGCCAGGAAGTTCTTCATTGGAACAGGTCAGCACTGAAATCTAAATCAAGAAATGTAGAATAATTCACTTTTTGAAATGACGAGTTGAAATATCAACCCTGCACATCGTCTCCTGGTGTTAGTTACCAATGCACCAGTTCCTGACTTGCTCCATGGCTTTCTGAGTCTTTCTCTCTGTCTTTCATAATACGTTTTATCACACAGAGCTTACACTGTCATATCAATATCAACCCAAGCCCTTGCACAATTTAGTTACACTTCACTTTTTAAAATTTCATGTTGGAGAGATCATTTCTAGCATGTGATGAAGTGTCTATAAGAAAACCTGAAACCAGCATAAACTTACTTGGATAAAATGAAGAACTACCTGGGTTCATTTGCATAGTGAAAGTGAGGTCGCTCAGTCCTGTCCGACTCTTCGCGACCCCATGGACTGCAGCCCACCAGGCTCCTCCGTCCATGGGATTTTCCAGGCAAGAGTACTGGAGTGGGGTGCTGTTGCCTTCTCTGTTTGCATAAGCACCATATAAATATGTGAATAATCTCTTTTTGATGAAGTCACCATTAAGGGACTTAACTCGTGCAGTATTGTGACAAGTGCCACACAGTCTTTACCCTGTGGATCGTATTGATTTCAGAAATATCCTTTCTGTTTCCCGCACCTGCAGTTTCTGCTTTTGTGTAGTGTAGTATCATATGTTCAGGTTCATGAAGGAGAGAAGTCTTTCTTCTGTGTAGTCACCTTATCCATCTCCAATAAATATGAGAGAATCTCCAAAGTCTAGGGGTGTGTGTGTGTGTGTGTGTGTGTGTGTGTGTGTGTGTGTAGTTTTTGTGAAAGGCAAGTAGATTCAGGCTAAAATGGAACAGAAGTACATCATAAAGTAGAAAAAAAAAACACCTCTTCTCAATGTTGTCTTTTAAAATAACAGGTTAGAAGTGGAAATATTTTCCACTTTACAGTAGAGGAGAATTAGTTTAGTTTGGGGAGGTATTCTCTAATTTGAAGTGTGGAAATTCCATAACAGAGTTTATTTTCTTCATTTGTGCCTCTTAGGTATGAGTATCCTGGGCACAGTAAGGTTGCAACTATTCTGAGTTTTCTCGGTAAATGATCCTAGCTAGCAAGTATGAGCCTGCGTGCTCAGTCGCTCGACTCTTTGCGACCCCATGGACTGCCGCCCACCAGGCTCCTCAGTCCATGGGATTCTCCAGGCAAGAATACTGGAGGGGGTTGCCATGCCCTCCTCCAGGGGATCTTCCTGATCTAGGGATCAAATTCACATCTGTTAGGTCTCCTGCATTTTCAGGGAGGTTCTTTACCACCAGCGCTACCTGGGAAGCAATTAGCAAGTACAGTCTTTCCTATCACGGCAGGCCCTATGCCTGCAGTGGATTGAACTGTGTTCTCCTGAACTGCCTACTCCCTGGTAGCTGTGATGGTGACCTTGTTTGGAAGTAGGGTCTCTGCAGTATAATTAATAAACTGAGGATCTCCAGATGAAATCGTCCTGAATTTATATGTTGCTGTTCAGTCGCTAAGAACTGTCCGACCCTGTGACACCATGGACCGCAGCCTGCCAGGCTCCTCTATTCTAGATTACTTCCCAAAGTTTGCTCAGACTCATGTACACTAGTTGGTGGTGCTCTCTAAGCATCTCATCCTCTGTCAGCCCTTTTTCTTTTTGCCTTCAACCTTTCCCAGCAGCAGGGTCTTTTCCAGTGAGTCAGCTCTTCGCATCAGGTGGCCAAAGTATTGGAGCTTCAGCATCAGTCCTTCCAATGAATATTCAAGATTGATTTCCTTTAGGATGGACTGATTGGATCTCCTTGCAGTCCAAGGGACTCTTAAGAGTCTTCTCCAACACCACAACTTGAAAGTGTAAATTTAGATGATTTAAATGATCAGCTTAGATGATCAATTTAGATGAATTTAAACAATTGAGCCCTAAATCCAATGACTAGTGTTCTGAGAAGAGGAAGAAGAGAGGGATTTGAGGATCTGAACCAGAGACCCACTCAGGAGGGAAGTGACGTGAAGACAGGCAGAGTGGCGTGACGCATCTACAGGAAAGAAGCGCCAAGGACTGCGGCAGTCACTGTAGGCAGGAGAGAGGCCCAGCATGGATTGTCCCCTGCTGCTGCTGCTGCTAAGTCACTTCAGTCGTGTTCGACTCTGTGCAACCCCATAGGTGGCAGCCCACCAGGCTCCCCCGTCCCTGCGGTTCTCCAGGCAAGAGTACTGGAGTGGGGTGCCATTGCCTTCTCCGGGATTGTCCCCTAGAGCTTCACAAAGGAGCCAGCCTCGACAATGTCTTGATCAGACCTCTCGCATCACAGCTGTGAAGCTGACATTTCTGCTGTTTGAAGCCACAGAACTTGAGATAATTTGCTACGGCAGCAACAGGCAAGAAATATGCCCGCGAGAGTGGGGGGACCGCATGAGCCAGGTTGTGTCTTCATGGATTTTTTTTTTTAATGGAGTATAATTGCTTTACAATCTTGTATTAGTTTCTATTGTACAACGAAGTGAGTCAATGCTAAGTATACATAAGTCCCCTCCCTCTTGGACTTAGCTCTCAACCCTCCCCCCTTGTCACACCTTTTAGGTCATCACAGAGCTCCGTGAACTCCCTGTGCTGTTCAGCAGCTTCCCACTGGCTACCTCTCGTACACATGGTGGTGTATATATGTCAGTCCCAATCTCCCAGTTCATCCCAACCCCACCCCCTGCCCCCATGTGTCCATTCACTACACCTTCCTCTCTATCCTGCCTTGCAAATAGCATCTTCTGTACCATGTTCCTAGATTTCACATATACTCAGTAACATGCCGTATTTTTCTCTTTGACTTACTTCACAAAGAAGATAGAGAGACGGTCAAGAGGCATATGAAAAGGTGCTCAACATCACTAATTATTAGAGAAATGCAAATCAAAACTACCGTGAATGTATCCCTTCACTTTGGTCAGAAGGGCCATCATCAAAAAATCTACAAGAGAGTACATGGAGGAGAGGGAACTGCCTTGCACCGTTGGCTGGAATAGTAAATTGCTGTTGCCTCTACGGAGAACAGTATGAGCCACCAGGGAAGCCCTGGAGAACAGTATTGAGGTTCCTTAAAAAATTGAAAGCGGACTACTACTATGCGACCCAGCAATCCCACTATTGGGCATTGATCTTGAGAAACCTGTGGCTGTTTTGACAATACTTTGCATCTTTATCAAGACAGGACTCTCAGAAGTCACTGAGGTGAAAACAAATGCATGCCTCTGTCTTTGCAATATAAGCCTTTTTTAAACCATTATTTTTCAGATATATTTTCTGATACACTGACAGCTCAACATTTCCATTTTTTTTTTTTTTTTTNCTCCTGGTGTTAGTTACCAATGCACCAGTTCCTGACTTGCTCCATGGCTTTCTGAGTCTTTCTCTCTGTCTTTCATAATACGTTTTATCACACAGAGCTTACACTGTCATATCAATATCAACCCAAGCCCTTGCACAATTTAGTTACACTTCACTTTTTAAAATTTCATGTTGGAGAGATCATTTCTAGCATGTGATGAAGTGTCTATAAGAAAACCTGAAACCAGCATAAACTTACTTGGATAAAATGAAGAACTACCTGGGTTCATTTGCATAGTGAAAGTGAGGTCGCTCAGTCCTGTCCGACTCTTCGCGACCCCATGGACTGCAGCCCACCAGGCTCCTCCGTCCATGGGATTTTCCAGGCAAGAGTACTGGAGTGGGGTGCTGTTGCCTTCTCTGTTTGCATAAGCACCATATAAATATGTGAATAATCTCTTTTTGATGAAGTCACCATTAAGGGACTTAACTCGTGCAGTATTGTGACAAGTGCCACACAGTCTTTACCCTGTGGATCGTATTGATTTCAGAAATATCCTTTCTGTTTCCCGCACCTGCAGTTTCTGCTTTTGTGTAGTGTAGTATCATATGTTCAGGTTCATGAAGGAGAGAAGTCTTTCTTCTGTGTAGTCACCTTATCCATCTCCAATAAATATGAGAGAATCTCCAAAGTCTAGGGGTGTGTGTGTGTGTGTGTGTGTGTGTGTGTGTGTGTGTGTAGTTTTTGTGAAAGGCAAGTAGATTCAGGCTAAAATGGAACAGAAGTACATCATAAAGTAGAAAAAAAAAACACCTCTTCTCAATGTTGTCTTTTAAAATAACAGGTTAGAAGTGGAAATATTTTCCACTTTACAGTAGAGGAGAATTAGTTTAGTTTGGGGAGGTATTCTCTAATTTGAAGTGTGGAAATTCCATAACAGAGTTTATTTTCTTCATTTGTGCCTCTTAGGTATGAGTATCCTGGGCACAGTAAGGTTGCAACTATTCTGAGTTTTCTCGGTAAATGATCCTAGCTAGCAAGTATGAGCCTGCGTGCTCAGTCGCTCGACTCTTTGCGACCCCATGGACTGCCGCCCACCAGGCTCCTCAGTCCATGGGATTCTCCAGGCAAGAATACTGGAGGGGGTTGCCATGCCCTCCTCCAGGGGATCTTCCTGATCTAGGGATCAAATTCACATCTGTTAGGTCTCCTGCATTTTCAGGGAGGTTCTTTACCACCAGCGCTACCTGGGAAGCAATTAGCAAGTACAGTCTTTCCTATCACGGCAGGCCCTATGCCTGCAGTGGATTGAACTGTGTTCTCCTGAACTGCCTACTCCCTGGTAGCTGTGATGGTGACCTTGTTTGGAAGTAGGGTCTCTGCAGTATAATTAATAAACTGAGGATCTCCAGATGAAATCGTCCTGAATTTATATGTTGCTGTTCAGTCGCTAAGAACTGTCCGACCCTGTGACACCATGGACCGCAGCCTGCCAGGCTCCTCTATTCTAGATTACTTCCCAAAGTTTGCTCAGACTCATGTACACTAGTTGGTGGTGCTCTCTAAGCATCTCATCCTCTGTCAGCCCTTTTTCTTTTTGCCTTCAACCTTTCCCAGCAGCAGGGTCTTTTCCAGTGAGTCAGCTCTTCGCATCAGGTGGCCAAAGTATTGGAGCTTCAGCATCAGTCCTTCCAATGAATATTCAAGATTGATTTCCTTTAGGATGGACTGATTGGATCTCCTTGCAGTCCAAGGGACTCTTAAGAGTCTTCTCCAACACCACAACTTGAAAGTGTAAATTTAGATGATTTAAATGATCAGCTTAGATGATCAATTTAGATGAATTTAAACAATTGAGCCCTAAATCCAATGACTAGTGTTCTGAGAAGAGGAAGAAGAGAGGGATTTGAGGATCTGAACCAGAGACCCACTCAGGAGGGAAGTGACGTGAAGACAGGCAGAGTGGCGTGACGCATCTACAGGAAAGAAGCGCCAAGGACTGCGGCAGTCACTGTAGGCAGGAGAGAGGCCCAGCATGGATTGTCCCCTGCTGCTGCTGCTGCTAAGTCACTTCAGTCGTGTTCGACTCTGTGCAACCCCATAGGTGGCAGCCCACCAGGCTCCCCCGTCCCTGCGGTTCTCCAGGCAAGAGTACTGGAGTGGGGTGCCATTGCCTTCTCCGGGATTGTCCCCTAGAGCTTCACAAAGGAGCCAGCCTCGACAATGTCTTGATCAGACCTCTCGCATCACAGCTGTGAAGCTGACATTTCTGCTGTTTGAAGCCACAGAACTTGAGATAATTTGCTACGGCAGCAACAGGCAAGAAATATGCCCGCGAGAGTGGGGGGACCGCATGAGCCAGGTTGTGTCTTCATGGATTTTTTTTTTTAATGGAGTATAATTGCTTTACAATCTTGTATTAGTTTCTATTGTACAACGAAGTGAGTCAATGCTAAGTATACATAAGTCCCCTCCCTCTTGGACTTAGCTCTCAACCCTCCCCCCTTGTCACACCTTTTAGGTCATCACAGAGCTCCGTGAACTCCCTGTGCTGTTCAGCAGCTTCCCACTGGCTACCTCTCGTACACATGGTGGTGTATATATGTCAGTCCCAATCTCCCAGTTCATCCCAACCCCACCCCCTGCCCCCATGTGTCCATTCACTACACCTTCCTCTCTATCCTGCCTTGCAAATAGCATCTTCTGTACCATGTTCCTAGATTTCACATATACTCAGTAACATGCCGTATTTTTCTCTTTGACTTACTTCACAAAGAAGATAGAGAGACGGTCAAGAGGCATATGAAAAGGTGCTCAACATCACTAATTATTAGAGAAATGCAAATCAAAACTACCGTGAATGTATCCCTTCACTTTGGTCAGAAGGGCCATCATCAAAAAATCTACAAGAGAGTACATGGAGGAGAGGGAACTGCCTTGCACCGTTGGCTGGAATAGTAAATTGCTGTTGCCTCTACGGAGAACAGTATGAGCCACCAGGGAAGCCCTGGAGAACAGTATTGAGGTTCCTTAAAAAATTGAAAGCGGACTACTACTATGCGACCCAGCAATCCCACTATTGGGCATTGATCTTGAGAAACCTGTGGCTGTTTTGACAATACTTTGCATCTTTATCAAGACAGGACTCTCAGAAGTCACTGAGGTGAAAACAAATGCATGCCTCTGTCTTTGCAATATAAGCCTTTTTTAAACCATTATTTTTCAGATATATTTTCTGATACACTGACAGCTCAACATTTCCATTTTTTTTTTTTTTTTTGTATGTGTGGTATGTATTTCAACTTACCATCATGCTTTAAAGAACAAGCACATGGATTCCTTTAGGATATGGAGCTGGTCGTTTTTATATCCTCATCCTGTGAAAGATAAGCGGAGGAGCGGAAAGCTTACCTGCCGGGCTGTGTGGAGGCTCCAGCCCCGGGTCCAGGAGCTCAGTGAGAGCGGAACTCAAGGCTGCATGTTTACGGCGAGTCAGTGTCAGGAAAGAGTGAAAAACATCCACGAGAATCTACGTGCTTCACGGACGTCACCCTTATTCCCTTCTAACAACAAAATGTATGATCTCCCTATTTCTTTTCTGAATCTACGTGTCTTAAACTCTGTGACACGTGACCTAGACTGGCAATAAATGACCAAACGAAAAGGCCTGCGCTGATGGAAGAACACGCGGACAGATGCTGCGGTGGAGGGAGGCTGGGCGTTGGAGTCAGAATTCTGTGCAAAAGGAGGATGTTGTGGCACTTGAAAGGTGCAGGACCACAGACGAGTGAGGTGACTTCTCTGAGCTCGGTTTCCTCATCTGCACATCAGGGACAGGGGGATCTGCTTTAGTACACTGTTAGCGGGATGAGATGAACGTCTAGCAAGAGTCCAGCACAAAGCAGGTGCTCATTAAATCACAGGGGGATGAGCGAGAGAACACATTCTATGGCCCCTTCTCAGCTCACCATGTTCTTACCCTCACTGTGTCAGAAGTTTCCTGAATACTCCAGTCAGCCTTGTCTGTGGGGGAAAGCTTTAAATCCTGTATTAGAGCTCATGGCGTACCCTTGGCTTTGATATTTATATGACCTTGAACCTCCGTGTGAAATAGGGCTGAATAATTTGAACAATGCATGTAGCTGTGGTTAAGGAGATATGTCCATGTGTCTGGCAGCTGTTCATTTTATATATTTGTCCAGACTGTGACCTACTCGTACTTCTTATTGCTATTGGAGTGGTAAACTGATACGTAAAAGAAGGCAAAGTGTTTAGATGGAGGTGGGGGCAATCCTGACTGTGGGGTGTTGTTAGCCATATCCACACATGCTAGGGAAAGGAGAACGGAAGTAAGGTCTCCAATGTCTTTTTTATGATGACATTAATCCCATCTTGGGACCCCTGTCCTCTCCACCTCGTCTAAATCTAATCATCTCCCCAAAGTCCCTTTTTTGATTACAATCACACTGGGGAGTAAAGTTTAAACGTGAAGTTTGAGCGAACACAATTTAGTCCAAAGAGATCTCCCTTAAAAATGCTAGATTTTCATGAAACCTTTTCTACGTAGATCGTAGCTCATGAAAAATTCATTTACCTTGAGTACTGAAGAATGTACTTGTTTCAGAAATGTTTCGGCTGAAGTGCCTCTAATGGCTGAGTGCTTCGTTTCTTCTAGGATAGAGCTTTGGATGGGAAAGAAGCCTGGGGCTGAGAAAGAGCTCTGCTCAGAGCCGGGTGGACTGCCAAGGCTCTGAGAAGGTGTATTCCTTCTTGTCTGTTGGAGACCCAAAGTGCTTCAAAATATATTCCTGGAAGAAGATTTTGACATGCACTTTTAGGAGGAACAAATTAAAATAAAACTGTTTATTTTATGGCTAATATTTAGAGCTTTCTTTCACTCATTTGCACCATAAAAATTCTGGGCCATTTATCAAATTTGAAAGGATAAAATCTCTTGAAACATGTACTGAATAGGTACCTTTCTTTTTTTTTTTTTTTTTTTTTGCTGTTTAGATGGTTCACTTGGGGTGTTTAATCAATCTCTTAGGATATAAAGTGATACCAGGGAAAACAGTTTGAAAAGGAACAGAAAATAAATTTATATTCATGTAATTGAAATTTTCTAGCAAAAACAGTGATTTGACTCCAGGTTTCTCTAAGTGGAAATTTAGATTACCTCATTTCCAAAGAATAGAAAGGTGAAATGTGTGTGTGTGTGTGTGTGTGTGTGTGTGTGTGTGTGTGAGAGAGAGAGAGAGAGAGAGAGAGAGACTGACATATCAGTGTCAAAGATTCAGTAAAATGAAAGAAAAAAAAAAGGTATATGAGAACAAGGTCTTAGTAGGAACAGTTTGATGCTATGTCCCATCTACCAAGTTCATAGAAATGTGAGTTCTAGATAGCATTTGCAGAAATCCAAGGAAAATGCCAGGGTGCTCAAGCCTTTAGAGCCAGTACATTGGGTATATTTACAAAAGCCTTTCAGAGAGGAAGTTAGACTGCAGGAGGTCTCATCTTCAATATGTCTGCATAACACCAATAAATAGTAACAGAAGTTATATCTCAATATGGCAAGAAATAGCCTTCTTTAACTTTCACCTCTTGTATTTTTTTTTTCTCTAATACATTTGCTGACCACAATGCTCATTAGTAGTAAATATAAAGGAGCAACAGTAAATAATTCTTTGTAGTTATACAGTGCCTTTGATCAGCGCACCTCAAAGTTTTCATGACTCATTAATCTGTGAAATACATCAGTGAAGTATGAAGGTGTCAAGGATTACTATCCTTCATTTGTAAGCAGAGAAACTGAGGCACTTGCAAGAAACTATCAAGGTCATTCAGTGATTTGATGACAGAGTCAGGGACATGATCTATGAACCAGATCTAATTCGAGCAAAGACAAACAGGGCTCAACGGAAGCCAGTTGCTCCTGTGAAATTGCTGAGAAGCTTTATGTATTGCCTGGAAACAACACTGCTTTAGAAGACACGTTTTTAATTTAGTTTTCATTTTGAGTGATTTCTATTTAGTGACGAAGACCTCTCCACAGCTTCCTATTTAGATCATTTAATAGTGAGCCATTTCCTTGAGATTTCTTTGGCTTGCATTTCTTCTACATGAAGAAAGAATATGGGGACTTCCCTGGACGTCCAGTGGTTGGGACTTCACTTTCCAATGCAGAGGTTGCAGCTGGGGAGCTAGACTCCCACCTGCCTTGTGGCCAAGGTACAGAAGCGGTGTTGTAACCAATTCAACAACGACTTAAAGAAACAATGTATTTCTTATAAAACAGCTTAAGTTAATTACTAATAGAAAAAATGAAAATAATTTTTACATATATCTATACCCTGAAACTCCAGTACTTTGGCCGCTTCATGTGAAGAGTTGACTCATTGGAAAAGACTTTGATGCTGAGAGGGATTGGGGGCAGGAGGAGAAGGGGACGACAGAAGATGAGATGGCTGGATGGCATCACTGACTCGATGGGCGTGAATCTGAGTGAACTCTGGGAGTTGGTGATGGACAGGGAGGCCTGGCGTGCTGCAATTCATGGGGTCACAAAGAGTCAGACACGACTGAGCCACTGAACTGAACTGAACTGAACTGAACTGATACATGTCCATACTATTCATGGGGTTCTCAAGGCAAGAATACTAAAGTGGTTTGCAATTCCCTTCTCCAGTGGACCACATTCTGTCAGACCTCTTCACCATGACCCATCCATCTTGGGTGGCTCTACGTGGCATGGCATAGTTTCATTGAGTTAGACAAGAATACTTCAGTATTCTTGCCTTGAGAACCCCCTGAACAGTATGAAAGGGCAAAATGATAGGATACTGAAAGAGGAACTCCCCAGGTCGATAAGTGCCCAATATGCTACTGGAGATCAGTGGAGAAATAATTCCATCCCATGAAGGGATGGAGCCAAAGCAAAAACAATACCCAGTTGCGGATGTGACTGGTGATAGAAAAAGGTCCGATGCAGTAAAGAGCAATATTGCATAGGAACCTGGAATGTTAGTTCCATGAATCAAAGTAAATTGGAAGTGGTCAAACAGGAGATGGTAAGAGTGAACGTCGACATTCTAGGAATCGGGGAACTAAAATGGACTGGAATGGGTCCATTTAACTCAGATGACCATTATTATATCTACTACTGCGGCTCAACAGTATTATATCTACTACTACATCATGGTCAACAAAGGAGTCTGAAATGCAGTACTTGGATGCAATCTCAAAAACGACAGAATGATCTCTATTCGTTTCCAAGGCAAACTATTCAATATCACAGTAATCTAAGCCTATGCCCCAATCAGTAACGCTGAAGAAGCTGAAGTTGAACGGTTCTATGAAGACCTACAAGACCATTTAGAACTGACACCCCAAAAAGATGTCCTTCTCATTATAGGGAACTGGAATGGAAAAGTGGGAAGTCAAGAAACACCTGGAGTAACAGGCAAATTTGGCCTTGGAATGCAGAATGAAGCAGGNTGGTGTTGGAGAAGACTCTTGAGAGTTGCTTGGACTGCAGTCCATTCTAAAGGAGATCAGTCCTGGGTGTTCATTGGAAGGACTGATGGTAAAGCTGAAACTCCAGTACTTTGGCCACCTCATGCGAAGAGTTGACTCATTGGAAGAGACTCATGCTGAGAGGGATTGGGGGCAGGAGGCGAAGGGGACGACAGAGGATGAGATGGCTCTATGGCATCACCAATTGGATGGACATGAGTTTGAGTAAACTCTAGGAGTTGGTGAGGGACAGGGAGGCCTGGCGTGGTCCGATTCATGGGGTCACAAAGGGTCAGATGTGACTGAACTGAACTGAACTGATACACGTCCATGGGCTTCCCTCACAGCTCAGTTGGTAAAGAATCCGCCTGTGATGCAAGAGACCCGGGTTGATTCCTGGGTCGAGAAGGTCCACTGGAAAAGGGATAGTCTACCCCCTCCAGTATTCTTGGACTTCCCTTGTGGCTCAGCTGGTAAAGAATCCGTCTGCAATGTAGGAGACCTCAGCTGAATCCCTCAGTTGGAAAGATCCCCTGGGAAAGGGAAAGGCTACCCACTCCAGTATTCTGGCCTGGAGAACTCCATGGTCTAAGTCCATGGGGTCACAAAGAGTCTGACACCACTGAGCGACTTTCACTTTCTTTCATACATGTCCGGGGGCTTCCCAGGTGGTGCTCCTGGTAAGGAATCTTCCTGCCAAAGCAGGAGACATAAGAGATGGGGCTTCTGTCCCTGGGTCAGGAAGATCCCTTGGACAAGGAAGTGGCAAACTGCTCCAGTATTTTTGTCTGGAAAATTCCATGGACAGAGGAGCTTAGAGAGATATAGTCCATGGGGTGGAAAAGAGTCAGACATGACCAAGCACACATTGCTTGTTTATCCTTGTCCACATCTATAAACGTTTAGTCAATTAAATATCATCTGTCTGTCTTCAATTGATTTTGAAGCAATAGTCTGATATTATATTCTACCTTGTAATTCCCATATAAATGAACATTAAAAGGATAAATTCTGCAATATATATGTATATATATATATTTTTTTTTCTTGAAGCCAACTTTTCAGTTCCAAGATGACAAATCACATTTTCTTGAAAACTAGCCTCGCTCATAAAAGCAACTCATTTTATGGTTTCTTGAAAAAAAAAATAATTTTTTACATGATTATTTTTTCATTGCCCTTTCACTGTTGTTTGTTCAGTTGCTAAGTCATGTCTGACTTTTTGTGACCTCAAGGACTGCAGCACACCAGGCNAAAACTAGCCTCGCTCATAAAAGCAACTCATTTTATGGTTTCTTGAAAAAAAAAATAATTTTTTACATGATTATTTTTTCATTGCCCTTTCACTGTTGTTTGTTCAGTTGCTAAGTCATGTCTGACTTTTTGTGACCTCAAGGACTGCAGCACACCAGGCTTCCCTGTCTTCCACTATCTCCCAGAGTTTGCCCAAATCCATGTCCCTTGAGTCAGTGATGCCATCCAAGCATCTTATCCTCTGTCGTCCCCTTCTCCTCCTGCCCTCAATCTTTCCCATCATCAGAGTCTTTTCCAGTGAGTCAGCTCTTCACGTCAGGTGACCAAAGTATTGGAACTTCAGCTTCAGCACCAGTCCTTCCAATGAATATTCAGGGTTGATTTCCTTTTACCCTGTATGGTTACTTAAGTTTTCAAAGGTTTGTGCTGTGAGATCCTGTCTATAAGGGAATAGATTACCACATTTGCACACACAGAGAATTTGGTATTTTATATCTTTCTCTCTATTCCTGTTTTCTAGTACAGTTGACCCTTGAAGCATGTGAGGATTAGGGGACCCCCAAGGAGTGGAAGATTCATGGATAAATTTATAGTTGGCCTTTTCATCACTGACTTCATAGCCTAGGATTCGATCAACCTTTGATGGTGTAGGATGTATTTATTGAAAAAAGAATCTGCATATAAGTGAATTTGAGCAATTCAAACTCATGTGGTTCAAGGGTCACTATATACATAGACCTTCAAGACTGCCCCTTTTAAAACATTTTTATTGGAGAATAGTTGCTAAGACTACCCATTAACTTCCTCGTTATTTGGCTATTTACTTTTCTCATTTTATTAATATCTGTTTTATTTTTATGACACACCAAGACTCTCTTATTGTTATCTTCAGTGCTTTGCAGATAAAATCCAATGTCACTGGTTGTTTAAATGTGGTCCATCAACCTCTCTTAGGATACTTGAGGTGCTAATTAGAATGTGTGTTCCTGGGTACACACAGAGACCTTCTAACTCACAATCTCTGGAGAAGGATCAAGTTAGCACAAACATGCTAGGAGATTTTATTCATATTAAACTTAAGACCTTTCTTCATCTTCTAATGAAGATTATACTTCAATAGCACTCACCATGTGCCAGGTATTGTTCTAAGCACTTTATATATAATAACATTTAATTCTCATATACAATTTTGAGAGGTTATGACTTTAAAAACAGTATCTTGCTAAGACCATGAGTTCCTATTCTCCAGCTACATTTGTAATACAGTAATTGTAAATGAAGGACGACAACACCTATAAAATACCAGCCAGCATTTCCTATTTAATTTACAGAAAGTTATGAAAGTAGTATAAGAGTTCCTGATTACTTTTCACTCAGATTGAATTGCTTTTTAAAAATTTTCACTGGAGTGGTAAAATTATGACATTCCCCCCCGCCC